>JAVJIF010020434.1:0-87773 GCA_038442645.1 Agave tequilana | reverse complement strand
CTCGACCTTTCCACTATGATGGGAAATCCAAACTATTCGGAGTCAGACACCTCTACTCCGCTGTCGGAAATCCAAACCACTCGGAGGAGACCGCACGAAATGGGTCTCACACCTACTCGGCCTTTTCACTCTAATGGGAAATCCAAACCATTTGGAGCTGGACACCTCTACTCTATTGTCGGGAGACACCAACCACTCAGAGTAGAAGATCCCACGTTCGCTCGATCTGTTGATGGGAAATCCAATCCACTCAGAGTCACAGCCCTTAACGAGAGGGGCCGCTACCCACTCGGACTTCTGAAGTCCATTCCAAGGATGACCTTATGTCGAGGCATCACTCCACCATGCCACTCCGAGGGATGATCCTAACCATCGGCTTACCCCCACCATTCCAGGTACTTTCATGCTCCAGGCTCCACCCCCTACTACTCCGAGAGCATCAGCCGTCCATTTGCTCCCTTCGGACTACAGACCCTCCATCCAATACAACATTCAGGACACCACCAGCTATTCTAGAGAAATATCTACCGAATTAAGTAATCTACACGCGGATTCAACATGGAAAGATGTCACCACTCTGAAGTCCGATTGGTCACTCGGAGGTCTGATTGGTCACTCTGAGGTCTGATTGGTCCACTCCGCTTCGAGATCCGAGTGGTCACTCCGAGATCTGATTGGTCCACTCCGCTTCGAGATCAGGACGAGACCGAAAAAATTAGAGTCGTTCTACTCTCTTCCGACTTCCCGTCCACAAGCTCCGAAAAGTGGAAGAGTGGAGCATCTGTAGTAGCCATTTTTTCAGCCTCCCTCGAAATCCGGCACTTATCCCGCAACGAAGGGCATTTTGAAAAATTAACAATTATTTATCAAATCAAATCCACATCTACAGCTGGGAGGCGGTTACAATCACAAATATCATACGGTTACAACCACCCGAGATACTAGCAAGCTCAACATCATCTCTCGACTTGTATATAATACTCCTTCTCCAACGAGAAAGAGGAAAAAAAACATCAAACTCGATTATAACAGCACCACTGTAATCCTTCTCCGAAAACTAGTGCATCATGCATTATCTCTTCTCCCCGTGATTTTTTCCCGTTCTCGGATTTTTCAATTAAAATCTGTCTTTGCTATTTGATTTCTCTCCTCATTTTCACCTTTCCTTCTTTTGATGTTTGTAGGCCGAGGTCCTATTTTTGATTTTTTTTGCCACCACACCAAGTTTGAAATATCACTTCCTACCATATTTTCACGCGATGTTGATACTATTGATATGATCTGATACAAGTGATATGCGATATTGCAATATGACCAAGACAAAATGGCTAAAATTACCAACGCCGATACCAAACTGGCAACCAATATCGTACCAATATTTCAAATCTTGTTTTAAACCAATGTAAACAAAAATATGCTAAATAGGTAAAACATGTACAACCACAAAGCGATAGTGTACTCATGTATAAGGACATCAATAACATAGTTGCACACAGTCACTAGCCATAGTTTCCATAGCCTCTAGCATCATCCATTGCTTTCTTTGATGGAGCCCAAAAGCCATCAAAAGTTTCTTTCCAAATCCCTGGGTATATGTGTCACTTTGATGAGGATCAGATTTTTCAAGTATATATGAGACTTCAACATCATTCACGACACTCCATTTATTGTAGTTTCACGACACGTACATTTATTGTAGTTTGCATCCAATCTTATTTTGCGAGTATCTATTCATCTAAGAGTCATGAAGTGTTTATCTAACAGTCATGTTGATTGCACTTATTGTATGTTGTCCAAGAGTCATGTTCTGCATTTTTCATGTATTTATCTAAGAGTCATGTTTGCTGCATGTATTACATGTGTATTAGAAAATTCTAGCTTTAGTTATTGTGTCAATCATCCCTTTGAGAGAGAGTTGTGTAAGCATGATGGCCACAAGAATTGTGATAATAAATGAAACATTGAGAATTTCCTCCAACAATCCATCCTACATGTTTTATGTATTGGATGTGAAATCCAAAAAACCCTTCGGTGTGAAATCTAACATTCGAAGGTTTGTAATCTCCCTAATCTTCATACCTCTTAATTTTTAATTCCCTCCCAATCTCTTTTCTTGAGTTTTTTTTTTAATGATCTCTTCATCAGTGGATGCGGTCATCCACATATATCCCTCTTTAGATGCATCATGCATCAGTATTCCTAGACCATTACCATTCAGAACTCCAACATTACAGATCTTTCTGCCACAATTATCCCAAGGAAGGCTCCATTTAAGAATCGATGGTTATATGTGTGTGTTGTCCATTTGTGCACTTTGAAATTCTTGCATACAACATCTTCAGTTAAGTGATTCCTTGTGGAAATATGTACGTTACATAATTCCAACCCAACTAGATCTGATAGTCAGATTGGCATCACATGCTACTGGAATTAACCAGGCAGTAACTATTCAGGCCTAAGCAATGGGGTTTGGTTTTCCAAACCGAGGTTTCGTGGAGTTTAAGAGCCAAACTCCAAAGTATGAACTATGCTCTGTTTGGCAACCATTTTGAAGTTAACCAAACTCTACTGAAACTCAATGAAACCCCAAATATGTGTTTGGTAACCATCTTGGAGTTTTTCAAAAACCTCAATTTCAAATACAAATTTGTCTCCGAAACCGGGTTTCGGAAACTCTACTCCACCAAAGTTTGGAAACTCCCAAATGAATGAATTGAGGTTTGCATCTATAAAATCCTAGTTTCCATGTAACTTAAATGAAACCTTGTTTCGCAAACTTGGTTGCCAAACTACCATCAGTGGTTCATCCCCAAAATTACATGGTTTAGGAACACTCCTTAAAGACAAATGATATCTAGATACAAAGAGTTCTGTTCTACAATAGCTCGCATATCAAGAAAGAAACGAAAAAATAATGCCTGTAGCACCATCGAACTCATTGTGAAGACTGTTGAATAAGTAGTGGATTCAAGAATAGGTGTTATATCAGCTGTCATCGTTTCATTGCACAAAACTTAGAGAGAGAATCCCCATCAACTGCAGCAATAAAACATGCTTCTCGGTCTACCATTTGAAGAAATAACAGAAATCTTAAACGAAGAACAGCTACATGCTTAGTTTCCACCGAGTCCATTAACTCTGATGATGTGAAAGCTTGAAGGGGTTTTGCTATCCATTAATAGGAAAAAAAAACAAGCTACAGGTGACTGCAGCATTTAAGTGTTAAGCTAGAGGTTAGCCATCAATCAGTAACTCGCTGGACCAAATTTAACCACAAATTCACTGTCAGCTGAAATCCCTCAAGTAGCTAACCTTTCGAGGAAACCAAAATTGAGAGAGTCAGGGCAGAGGCCTTAAAGAAGGCCTCTTAACGAAGCCTAAGGGAAACCTAATGAAGACAGCTCTGCACCTAGTTCAGGATACTATTACCTATTAAGGAATTATATCAAATATCAGCTTTAGGCCATCAATTGTCCATGCTTCAAAGCTCTAATTGTCACCATATTTTCAGAGCTTAAGAATTGGAGCAAAAAGTAGGTGAAACGGAAAAAATAAAAATGCATCAGAAATTACTCCAGAAACCCATCAAAATTTCCGCAAGAAAAAAGCAGAAGCAACCAAATATATTCTCCAAAATTGCAGAAAAAACCACGAAATCCAAGCTCAAAGGAATTAATTGAAGGAAAGGAGAGTTACCCAGATCGCAGAGTAGCAAAATTCCCCCAATTCCAGTCTCGGGACTAGAATTCGCTGCAGTCCACTGAGGTGGGTAGCTGATTTGACTGTTCAAAACAGGAAAGAAAAAACTAAAAAAATATCGAAATTTTCTTAAAAGGAAATGGGAATTACTGCTAACTTTTCGTTTTGTTTTCAGTGCGGGCTTGGGGAAACTTTTATTACCGCGTGCAGAGAGATTCGCCGGAATCGCACGCGCAGGGACCAATCAGAGAGCGATTAGTCTTCGCTCCACACAGAAGAGAGAGGGAGAGGGGAGTTTTTTTGGCTGTTTCGTTCTCTCTTAGCTGCCCGCGGGCAGAAGAATTGGGCTGCCCGTGCTACCCGCGGTGACGGAATCCTGACGTCCGTCACCGTTGGGAAAGGCAACCGGTTTTCCCATCGCTCCGAAGAGTTCGGGAAAAGTCAGCAGGGTGGGTTATTTTTAATGCCTAATATTATTTTGTCTTTAGGATTTTCTATTTTTCAATTGTCCTCTTCTCCCCTTTTAAATTGGATGAAAACTTAAATCTAATTTATTTGCCCTCTTTTTAGGGGCCAAAAAAACCTTAGCTTCTATTAAACTTTCTCTTCGAACTCAAAGTCATTACAATCTCCTTGGGTTAAGTTGGATTTCAAATTAAGGATGTACCAAACTTTCTCAACAAAAAATATAATAATTAAAAAAAGAGCTGGTGGTCTTGAAATTGAAGGTAAAAATAGCGGTTGGGGGGCCGTAAATGTAAAATTTGGTAAAGTGCAACTATTATTTTTTAAATTACTCACAGTTATCAATTTACAAATTGTAGTTTGTAAAATCATAATCACAGACTGTTGGATACTTGAATAACATGGAAGCTCGATTAAAATTCTTTTTCTTGTTTTCAATTACTGATGCAGAACAAATAAAAGAAATTAAAAAAAATATATCCACACTACTCTGTTAATCTTTATGCTTATTTTTATGACGCAGATGGGTCTCTTTCTCTAAATATTAAACTCTATAAAGTGCACCAACCCTCTAACTAAAAGACTGGAATCTATATGGATTCATACTGCTTTTGTAGAAGGAATATTAGCTCAGATGACTTTATAGAAAATGAACACACTTTAAACTTTTTGGCAGTTACCAAACTTCTTTTGACTAAGAACCAGAATGAAGCCTAAGCAAGCTTAGATAGAAGTAAATTAAAAATTATTCATATAATCAATCTCAAAAATTTGAGATTAAGACTTTATTGTTATTTTGTTTGTTCTAAAGTCATGGTGTAGTGGTCAAATTTTGACCCATATCGGATGATGACACGTGTCTAAACTATCGAGGAATTCCCCCAAAAACACCATAAACTCACAGAATTTATCTTGAAGCATCCGCCACAATCCAACCTTCTGAGAATTGCCCTCTATCCTGAAATGTTTCCGATGTAGTGCCACATTATCTACTACCATTCCGAGACCTTTATCTCTCCGAGGCCAAAGTCCTCACAACGATTTGTGTCTTCTCCATGAAGAGACCCTCTCCGTTTCAAACATTTCAGCTCCGAACCTGAAGGCCGAATTACAGATCATCCTCAATCTCCGGCGACGGTTATGCAGTTTCATCCTCCCCTACGTTCATAATGTGTAATACCTGTAACGCCCCGATCCCGCAAGTACGGAGATGCTATGGCGACGTATATATGCATAGCGAAAATACCTCAACGTATATACGCTATACCTCAGTACAGGAAAATAAACATAATATACACAATAATCCATCATAAATAAGTACAATAATACCTGCAAATTGGTCAGTGATCATGATAGATATGGAACAGAGTTACGTAAGGAAATAAAGACAAAATAATAAAGATACCTAAGAATAGTAAAGGTAACAGTCTTCTAACAATACCCCGAGAAACATTAAATACCACGATACCTCGGCTCTCCAACCTGGGCACGCAAAATCAGGATCGTCAGAAAGCTACCTAGTGAGTGGTAAAAATAAAAAAAAAGTAATATTCTTATAGTAATACAATCATGATAATAACATATAGTACATGTTGAAATACTAGTGATACAATATAATGATAATAACAATCGAGAGAAATATACAAGTGTTATATTTTAGCATCATCAATATCTAACATGTTATAATAATGTCATTACCACTATAGTATCCAATTTATATCATTAATATCAATTTATGTGTCTGGGCTGTGCTACCAAAAATAATACGTAAGTCACTTTGGGGGGTTATGTTATTACAGTCAATGGAGTTATACTATTTATATTATTCTCATATGTGTAATATGATATAGTATTAAATGTTCCTAATTACATCAATGTGTATAAGTAATATATGGCAAATTTTAATTACTTTATATTTCCTATTTAATCGAATAATAACAGTAGCATAATGGTATCGTGATGAATATGTACATGTAAATATGAAGTATGCAGAATAACAATATTACAGTGTTGTATTTATACAGTAACAGTGTCTAAGGGTATACATGAAACAGAATACATGGAATGCAGAGTATACGTGTATATCAATAGTGTGTTACCACCTGAATGTAACAAGTATCAAAAAGTGTAACAAAATATACAGGTGACATGATAATGGATAAAATATCAGTAATAGTAACAAGTATAACTAAACAATAATATACATGTATCAGGCAAGTCGTGTTTATTTATATAACAATAACAATCAGTAACCGCCTAGTATTTTAATCAATCTCTTCCATTATCTCATACCACTGGTAGTTCATACCAGAGCCCGCACTCCGACCGAACCCTCCAAACATTGCATACGGATACCGTGATCCGAACGAGATAGTGACCAAATAACAAGCGCTTCTGATGTACTATTGTTTATATTGTTTTATTATGATAATTGGAAACCCAATGGTCAAGGAGCTCTAATCGGGTGGGTGTATCCCACGCATTCTCGGGATCACGACCTTAAACAAACCCCTGGCTGCTGAGATCAGGGCTTACCTGCTAAGGTGAAACAAATAATGAGAAACCGGAGCTAAATGAGCTATAACAGTAGCTAGACTACCACGTTCCGTGTAGTGGGACTATAATGGATCCGGACATCCACTGATAAGATTTAGTCAACTGTCAAGTCTCCCCCAACCCCAAATTATATTTATTATATTTAATCTCCACAGTGTATCAGGAATAAGAACAGTGCATGGTGCATGTAACACGATAACAGATATGAGCTCTATGATAGCATGAAACAAGATAACGAGAAATATGAGATGTGGATTTCTAGAGGTGACCCCGTGGCTTAGATCCACTGGCACTTAATTCCACACATCTCATATCAACGCTCACATGTTCAGTAACAGGAATAACATATCAGTATCAGGACCACAGGAAACAAGCATGTAATAGCCATGTAACATGTCCAGTAACAGGAATATCATCTCAGCATCAGGATTACAGAAAACAAGCATGTAATAGTCATGTAACAGGGATACATGAGCTATATGTAACAATAAGCCACGTAACAGGAATATAGGAACAATCAAAGCTTGTAAACAAATAAATCCACGTGACAAGTACTATCATAGCAGTGTGGAGTACTAAAGTGCGTGTAACGATGATAGTAGTATATAGAATAACAGTGTTCGTGTAATAGTGATACTAGCTCATAAAATAATAGTGTCGAGTATTCATGTAATAATGACAATGTCTAGTGTAATAGAGTATTCGTGTATCAGTGTACATGTAACAGTATCTGTGTTACTCTGATTCAGGACATGAAATAATAGTGTCTAGGAATAAGGTGTAATAGTGGCCAGGATGTCAATGGTTATTCAGGTATAATGACCGTGTAAGGGATTTATATATCAGTATTTTTGTTATAATAACTTCATTATTAATATGATCGATATCACAAATGAATACAATTATCTACTTTCAAACACATCACAATCATTTAAGAATTATTAATTTATTAACTTATTATTTTAGAACATCGTGATCAATAATCTAATAATTACTTATTACCAACATATATAACTAATCCATCTGTATTTTATATTAAATCAATAATCACTATTACATATTATCTTATTAAATATGTTTAGAAAGTAATCACTATATTTTAATTATCAAGAATTACCATTTACATGATTTATTAAATTTTACTAAGTAAATCAATAACTTAATTAAAATTCCACATGATGAAATATGATTTTTATAATATAAACACTCACATAGTTGTATAGGGATATAGCTCATCTTTTTACGATCGCAACGGCTCCAAAATCGCCAATTCAAAGTTCAGATGCTCCAGATAAAGCCCAAATACTAAAACTAATAAAATAGGTTAAATATGTAATAAGTATGTTAAAAATGCAAATGTTATAAATTATCAGGGGTTTTTATGCAAAGTTACCTTTATAATGAATTAGGTTTGGGTTGTTAACGGGTCGGGTTTTGATCTATAACTCGAACCCAACTAACTTAAATGGCTATTGGGTAAGTGAGTTAATGAGTAGCAGGTTAAGAGGTTATAGGGTTTAAGAATGAGAGAGAAGAAAGCGAGGAGAGGGAGCAGGGCAGTGCTGGCTGGAGCGTTGCAGCGGGCTGCGCTGCCACAGCGGCAGCCATGGCCGGCCGCCGCCGGCCCTAGTCGGCCAGCGACGCACGGAGAAAGTGAGAGATGAGAAAGATGGAGTGCGTGAGGAGAAAGAGAGATAGATTGAAGAGAGAAAGGGAGTGAGGTGGCTAGATGGCCGCGAGGTGGCACGCCGGCCTGCCAGCGGCGCAGCGGCAGGGCCACCAGCGGCCATCTAGCACCTCGCTCCTTTCTCTCTTCAATTATAGGTCCGTCCCTTCCTTGGAACAGAGAGAGATAGTGGAGGGGGAGAAACAGTGAGACAGAGAGAGTATAAAGGAGACGAGAGAGAGAAAGAAAGGGATGAGAGAGTTTAGAGAGAGTAAGAAAAGAAATAAAAGAGAGAGCAAATGGCTGTGGGTATGACAGTGGAGAAACTTGGGGAGGAAGAAAAAAGAAAAAGAGAGGTAAAGATGATTTTAATATAATTTAATTAATATTTTTAATTGGGTCAAAATTGGACTAGTTCCGAATGATTCCCAAAAATTCTGTAAAATAAAGAATATTATCCTGAGGATAAATGTGAAATATGTTTTAAGAAATTCAATCTAATTTTTAAATTAAAATTTTGAAATATATCGTTGATAACCGGTCGACACAGGTTCACCGAAATTTTGATTAATTTAGAAAAATTCTCAAAAATATATTAAAGTAGAAAATATGATTTTGAAGAAAATACGAAAGCAGATTTCAGAACTCAACTCCGTTTGTGAATTAAATTATAAAGCCGATTATCGGTATCGTCGACATAGAATTTGGAGATTTTCCAAAATAATCCCGTAAATTTTCAGAAAAATAAGAAAATCTAAAATATTGAAAAATATATCTAAAACTGAAAGTGGTTCAATCTGACTACCATGAAGGTCAAATCAAATTTGTACACCATAGCGAGTATTGATACTGTTACACGTACATCTAAAACCGGAGGTTTCACTTCTCCCCACACCACAAAAGTTTCATCCTCGACATTTCAATTTAGGTGGGAGAATAATATTTATAGTTCTTCGACCATGATTTGTTGGCCCAAAAGGTTACACTCTCCAATTGTTTTATGTTTTGATGATGACAAACCAAAGTAGAGCTATTTGGTACTAATAAGTTTGTTAAGATAAGTTTCAGGTTTGTACCATGTTTAGAGACCATTTGCTTAGCTATTGCAAGAACTTTTTAGTTCCACAAAGCAAGGAAGGCAAATTGCACATCAAGAAAGGATCATAGAAGAGAAGGCACTAGCAAGGCATTGGATGGCTCAAAAGACTTGAAGATAGCTCAAGAAGTCTTCATGTAATTTGTTTTTCAGTTTATAGTATGTTAAAGAATAGTGGATAGGTTTGAAGCTCTATCACACACGTTTTTGCGCACATGCTCATTCCAAAATAATTTCTTATAAATTATACAAAAATATTTTGCATACAAGTTTTTGCCTACAAATACATCTTTATATTTTATACTATTCCCTGTTCAAAAGTATTTTTGTTAAAATCAAAATCCTCTTTGTTTTCTTTCTTAAAATTGATTTTTGACCTGATCCGGTCGACCGGGACAGTCGACCGAGTCTGTGTCAGTCTGGTCCGGTCGACCGGACCAGTCGACCGCAGTTCTGGCAGAGGCACGTATCAGTGTGCATGTATGCCAGTCGACCGGGGCGGTCGACCGAGATATTGTTTTTGCTCACAGGTTTTCTCAGTCGACCGGGTCGGTCGACCGCTGGCCTATAACGGTCAAATTTTTGATCTACCGGTCGACCGGCCCAGTCGACCGATGTGTCCGTTGAACAGTAACGGGCAGATTTTTAGTGAGCTGTTTATTTTTGTCTTTTGTGTTTAAAAAGTCGTTTAAGGATATATTTTGATCTAATTACCTCCTAAACATCAGTAATTATGTTTTATCCTTAAACCCTAGCCCTCTCCTATAAATAGGGGTGTTTTGGGAGAGATTTGTTACAACAATTCATTGCTACAAAATTCAAAAGTTTAAGGCTTTCAAAGTTCTTGTTTTTGTGCTAAATTCTCTCAATTTCTGAAGGGTTTTCAAAAGTTTTTCTCTGATTTCAATTTCTTTTCCTTACACACAAAAGAGCTTCATTTCTACTCAATATTCTCTAAGGACCTTTGTAAGGGAAGAGATATTTGAAAGAGAGAGTTTGTGGTCTTTTGACTACCAAGGAAATTACTTGTTCTTGAGATTGTAGGAGTTGGGTACTCCATTGTATTTGAGATCTTTGTGATAGTGGAAGTGGTCGGAATCCTTCTGGGGAAGGCGGGGAGTAGAGCTGGGTGCTCGAACCTCGATAACATATTCTTGTGTTTGCGATTGGTTTACATTCTTGCAATTCTTACTCTACTTCGCTTGCACTTATTACTTGCTCATCATATTCATTGTCATACTTACTTGCTTGCATTCATCTTGTGATTCTTGATTGTAATTGTTGTAGCTTTAAATTTTTATTTGCCCTTTGATTAGCATTGTCACCTATTCACCCCCCCCTCTAGGTGACTTTTCAATTGGTATCAGAGCTTGGACTCTAGGTTTGGCTTAACATCCATAGAGAGATCCTTAAAATTTTGCTAATCAACATTTTCATTCATCCATTCATCACTAGTAAACATGGCCGACAACATTAAATCCCCACCTAAATTTGATGGCCTAAATTTCCCAATTTGGAAGGTTAGGATGACTATATTTTTGCAATCTTTGGGTAGCTTAATAGCCAAGTCCTTGACCAAACCCTATGAAGCACCGATGGTGATGAGAGCACTTGGACCGACCTTGACTTTAACTATATGAGGCTAACTCCAAGGCCCAAAACTCCCTATTAACCGCCTTGAATGAGGATGACCTTACACGGGTAATGCATTGCCAATCCGCCTATGAGATTTGGCAACACTTATTGGTCACACACGAGGGGACTTCACAAGTCAAGAGAGCTAAGATAGATCTCTTGAGGTCCCAATATGAGTCATTTAAAATGCTTGATGATGAGTCTATTGATAGTATGGCTACAAGGTTTACTAAAATCACTAATGGTCTTTCTTCCCTAGGTGATGACATCTCCAACGATCAAAAGGTGCGGAAAGTAATTCGGGCTCTTCCTTCATCATTGGAGATCAAGGCCACCACCTTGAAGGAGTTAAACGACAAGGACGAGATGGACCTCATTAGTCTCATTGGGAACCTAAAGACCCATGAGATGGAAAAGAAGGCAAGAGAAGAGGCCACTACTTCAAAGAAGAAATCCATAGCCTTCATGACTTCATCCACCAATGATGACGATGAAGATGACGAAGAAGAAGATGAGGAGCTTACTCTACTTGTTCGCAACGTCAAGAGGATGTACCGGAAGAACAAGCTCAACTTCCGGAGAAATTTGAAGGCAAAGAGGAGCGGAAGATCATATGCTACAATTGCCGCAAACCCGGATATATCATGGCGGATTGTCCGGAGTTCAAGAAGAAAATGACTTCCTCCTTCAAGCCAAAGAAGCCGGAGGAAAAGAAAGCTTACAAAGCTACGTGGGATTCGGAAAGCGAGTCCGAAGAGGAGGTGGATCAAGCTAATATGTGTTTCATGGCAAACACACCCAAGGTAACCCCTCAATCCCTGATGATGAAGATGATGATGTAAGTAAGGAAGTTCTAGTGCATGCTTTTGTAGAACTTTCTGAAACCTATGATAACAAGAAACTTGAATGCATAAAATTACAAAAAGAAGTTGCTTTTCTTAAGAATCAACTTGCCATTGTTTCTAAAGAAAAAGATGATATTTCTTCTAATTTCATTTCCATGCAAAAAGAATTTTGTGCCTACAAGAGTACTTGTAAGGCAAAATCTCCTATTATTGATGAAAAAGAAATTTCCTCTTTTAAATCCAAAATGAATGATTTGAAAAAGTTTTAAATGATTGTGCTTTCAATACTAAGAAACTTGAGAACATGTTTTCTAAAAAGCACACTTCACATGCTAAAATTTCACAAGATAAAAATTCTCATGCTCATGCTCACAATGCTCATGCTCACAAATCACACACCCATTATGCTTTTAAATATGGTAGAGTATATAGATGCACATATTGTGGTAAAAATGGACATTTAGCTAAGTTTTGCTATGATCAACTAAATAGAACAAATAATTTGTTTGGGTTCATGACACTAACCCTAGAGGACCCAAGAAAATGTGGGTACCAAAATCAAGTCTTAAATTGTTTGATGTAGGTACACACCAAAGCTCCAAGACGTAGGGAGCGGTGGTACCTTGATAGTGGTTGTTCAAGACACATGACATGGGACATCAACAACTTCACAACCCTATCAAGGTACATGGAAGGTGGCACCGTCACCTTCGGGGATGACTCCAAAGGAACTATCATCGGTATAGGTAACATTCAAATTGGTGCATCTCCTATTATTGAGAATGTTGTTTTAGTAGATGGTTTAAAATATAATTTGCTTAGCATTAGTCAACTTTGTGATCGTGGACTTAAAGTTATTTTTGATGATACTTCTTGTAAGATTTTTGATGTTAAATCCGATGTTTGTATTCTCACCGGTTTTCGTGATAATATGTTTATATTATTGACATGCTTAATTTAGATTGTTCTACTAAATGCTTAAATGCTTTTGATGAAAATTCTTGGCTTTGGCATAGAAGATTAGGACATGCATCTTTTGACCATATTTCTAGGATTAATTCAAAGGAATTGGTGAAGGGTATACCTTGTTTGAATTTTGAGAAAGACCGCATTTGTAGTGCGTGCCAACTTGGAAACAAACCAAGTCTTCCTTAAACCAATCAAGGATATCATGTCAACTAGGCCTTTAGAATTAATTCATATGGATCTTTTTGGACCAACTAAAACTAAGAGTTTAAATGGAAGTAGATTGCATTTGTTTTAGTTGATGATTTCTCCCGTTTTACTTGGGTTTTCTTTTTACAAAATAAAGATCAAACTTTTTCTCATTTAAAATTTTTCGAAAAAGAGTTGAAAAAGAAAAGGGTTTTCCGATTTTGAGAATAAGGAGTGATAGAGGTGGTGAGTTTGTTAACCAACTCTTCATGACTTATTGTGATAAAAAGAGAATTAAGCATGAAATGTCTTGTCCTAGAACTCCACAACAAAATGGAGTAGTGGAAAGGAAAAATAGAACACTTCAAGAGATGGCTAGGACAATGATAAGTGAATATGACCTCCCTCAATATTTATGGGCCGAAGCCGTAAACACCGCATGCTATATATCAAATCGTATTTATTTGTGCAAAAATTCTTCAAAAACATCATTTGAAATGTATCATTCTAGAAAATCAAATGTTGCATATTTTAAAGTTTTTGGATGCAAGTGTTTTGTTTTGAATACTAAGGATAATTTGGGTAAATTTGATGCTAAGGCTTATGAGGCTATCTTTGTTGGATATTCCTCTACTAGCAAAGCATATAGAGTTTTCATTAGATCTTCTCAAACCATTGAAGAATCCATGCATGTTAAGTTTGAAGAATCTAATGTGTTTGTTGAGAATGTTGTAGAGTTTGAACCATTAGGTGAAGACATGGAGAGACTATCCTTGAAGGACTCACCCGCTCAAGAAGAAAAGCTAGATCCTATTGGTGAAGTTCAAGAGGATAAGGAGGAAAACACTCAACCGCTTCCTAAAGCTTGGAGATACGCTACAAATCATCCTAAGGAGCTCATCTTGGGTGATGCATCTAAAGGAGTCACAACGCGCTCCAAACTCCATGACCTATGTGGTAACTTTGCTTTCATTTCTCATTTTGAACCCAAAGGCATTCTCGAAGCCGAGACGGACCCATATTGGTTGCTTGCCATGCAAGAGGAACTCAATCAATTTGAGCGCAACCAAGTTTGGCACCTTGTTCCTAAGCCCCACGATAGACCAATATTGGTATTAAGTGGATCTTTAGAAACAAGATGGATGAGTCCCGAAATGTCATTAGGAATAAAGTTAGGTTAGTGGCCTAAGGTTACACTCAAGTTGAGGGAATTGACTTTGAGGAGACCTTTGCACCCGTAGCACGGCTTGAAGCCATACGGATGACACTAGCTTTTGCATGTTTTAAAAATTTTAAACTTTTTCAAATGGATGTGAAAAGTGCATTTTTAAATGGTTTTATTAATGAAGAAGTTTATGTTTCTCAACCTCCCGGTTTTGTTGATCATGTTCATCCCGATTTTGTTTTTAAACTTGATAAAGCTTTGTATGGATTGAAACAAGCTCCAAGAGCTTGGTATGAAAGGCTTTCTAGTTTTCTCATTTCAAATGATTTTATTAAAGGCAAAGTAGACACAACTCTTTTTACTAAGCATGTTGATAATGATATTTTAATTGTGCAAATTTATGTTGATGATATAATTTTTGGATCTACTAATGAGCTTTTATGCAAGGATTTTGGGAAAGTCATGCAACTTGAATTTGAAATGTCTTCAATGGGTGAGCTCAATTTCTTCCTTGGACTCCAAATCAAGCAATTGCAAGACGGAACCTTCATTAACCAAGCCAAGTACGCAAAGGAGCTAGTAAAGAAGTTGGGCTAGAAGGATCAAAGGCTTGCAACACTCCAATGGCAACT
This sequence comes from Agave tequilana, assembly GCA_038442645.1. Lineage (NCBI taxonomy): Eukaryota > Viridiplantae > Streptophyta > Magnoliopsida > Asparagales > Asparagaceae > Agave > Agave tequilana. The sequence continues at coordinate 72,859 of JAVJIF010020434.1, read as the reverse complement.
ACAACCAAGCTTGATAAGGACGAACAAGGTAAAAATGTTGATATTAAATTATATAGAAGCATGATAGGAAGTCTTTTATATTTGACGGCAAGTAGGCCGGATATCATGTTTAGTGTGTGTCTTTGTGCTAGATTTCAATCGTGTCCTAAAGAGTCTCATCTTATTGCGGTAAAACGCATTATTCGTTATATTAAGGGCACTATTGGAATGGGTCTTTGGTATCCGAAAACTAGAGATTTTTCAATGACTAGCTATTCGGATGCCGACTATGCGGGTTGTAGAGTAGATAGAAAGAGTACTAGTGGGACATGTCAATTTCTTGGTAATTGTCTTGTTTCATGGTCCTCTAGGAAACAAATTCCGTAGCTCTCTCAACCGCCGAGGCGGAGTATGTTGCCGCGGGGGCTTGTTGTGCACAAGTCCTTTAGATGAAACATACTCTCCTTGATTTTGATTTGCACTTTGATCATATAAAATATTTTGTGATAATACTAGTACTATACACATGACCAAAAATGCAAATCAACATAGTAAGACCAAGCACATTGAGATTAGATATCACTTTCTTAGAGATCATTTGAGAAAGGTGATATAGATATTGATTATGTTTCCACGGATTTACAACTAGCCGATATTTTCACTAAACCTCTTGATTTTGCTAGATTTTCGTTTATTTGTGGAGAACTTAATGTTTGTATTATTGAATAGACATGTTTTTCATAACCCTTTTTGATGTATGACAAAAAGGGGGAGAATAAGTTTACATGACAAAAATAAGTTCATTTGGTCTTGGTTCCATATGAATTTATATGCTTTAATTTTAAAGATTTGTTTTATGAGTTTTATGTTTATGTATGTATGAGTTTTTGAATTCATGTATTTTGAGAATTCTTTTGTTTTAGTTGTTTTGGTATTTTTGGTATCTAGAGCATATTCTTGTGTTTTATGTATAGCATAATTTGAGGGGGAGTTTTCTCCTCCCTATATTTTTGTTAATAGCCTATTTGTTTTGTCATCATCAAAAAGGGGGAGATTGTTGGCCCAAAAGGTTACACTCTCCAATTGTTTTGTGTTTTGATGATGACAAACCAAAGTAGAGCTATTTGGTACTAATAAGTTTGTTAAGATAAGTTTCAGGTTTGTACCATGTTTAGAGACCATTTGCTTAGCTATTGCAAGAACTTCTTAGTTCCACAAAGTAAGGAAGGCAAATTGCACATCAAGGAAGGATCATAGAAGAGAAGGCACTAGCAAGGCATTGGATGGCTCAAAAGACTTGAAGATAGCTCAAGAAGTCTTCATGTAATTTGTTTTTCAGTTTATAGTATGTTAAAGAATAGTGGATAGGTTTGAAGCTCTATCACACACGTTTTTGCGCACATGCTCATTCCAAAATAATTTCTTATAAATTATACAAAAATATTTTGCATACAAGTTTTTGCCTACAAATACATCTTTATATTTTATACTATTCCCTGTTCAAAAGTATTTTTGTTAAAATCAAAATCCTCTTTGTTTTCTTTCTTAAATTGATTTTTGACCTGATCCGGTCGACCGGGACAGTCGACCGAGTCTGTGTCAGTCTGGTCCGGTCGACCGGACCAGTCGACCGCAGTTCTGACAGAGGCACGTATCAGTGTGCATGTATGCCAGTCGACCGGGGCGGTCGACCGAGATATTGTTTTTGCTCACAGGTTTTCTCAGTCGACCGGGTCGGTCGACCGCTGGCCTATAACGGTCAAATTTTTGATCTACCGGTCAACCGGCCCAGTCGACCGATGTGTCCATTGAACAGTAACGGGCAGATTTTTAGTGAGCTGTTTATTTTTGTCTTTTGTGTTTAAAAAGTCGTTTAAGGATATATTTTGATCTAATTACCTCCTAAACATCAGTAATTATGTTTTATCCTTAAACCCTAGCCCTCTCCTATAAATAGGGGTGTTTGGGGAGAGATTTGTTACAACAATTCATTGCTACAAAATTCAAAAGTTTAAGGCTTTCAAAAGTTCTTGGTTTTTGTGCTAAATTCTCTCAATTTTCTGAAGGGTTTTCAAAAGTTTTTCTCTGATTCAATTTCAATTTTTCCTTACACACAAAAGAGCTTCATTTCTACTCAATATTCTCTTAGGACCTTTGTAAGGGAAGAGATATTTGAAAGAGAGAGTTTGTGGTCTTTTGACTACCAAGGAAATTACTTGTTCTTGAGATTGTAGGAGTTGGGTACTCCATTGTATTTGAGATCTTTGTGATAGTGGAAGTGGTCGGAATCCTTCTGGGGAAGGCGGGGAGTAGAGCTGGGTGCTCGAACCTCGATAACATATCCTTGTGTTTGCGATTAGTTTACATTCTTGCAATTCTTACTCTACTTCGCTTGCACTTATTACTTGTTCATCATATTCATTGTCATACTTACTTGCTTGCATTCATCTTGTGATTCTTGATTGTAATTGTTGTAGCTTTAAATTTTTATTTGCCCTTTGATTAGCATTGTCACCTATTCACCCCCCTCTAGGTGACTTTTCAGATTTATGAGCCTACAATGCTTCTGCTACGCCACTCTGATATCTATAATAAACTCGAGATTAGATGACTAGTATCAGATATTAAAATAATAGGAAAAGAATTAAGATTATGAAGAAGAAGTGATTAGAAATCAGAATATTCAGAATGATACGTGAAATTAAGGAATATTAGGAGATAAGAAATAGATGGTCAATAGAATGAGATATTCTTGTACTCATCGCTGGAATCCTTAAATCCAGATACAGATGAGTTCTAATCTGAATCTGGTTGTACTGTTGGTAAGAGCCCGACTATTGATATCTGTGGTTACTGATCAGTCACTGATATTACATTTATCATTACATTCTCATATTTCTTATTTAATAGACTCTTCTATTTAATTATCTTTTTGTCTAATTATGTGCAGGGCCTTTACTAAAGAAGAGAGGAAAAAACGAGCCCAAAAGCCCACTAAAGTTCAGACTAAATCAAAATTAAGGATTAGGGCAATTGTCAGTTGAAGATCAGAGAGATAACACCAAATAGAAATTGAGTAAATTTAGATTTTGATGGATCAATTTCAGTTAGCTGAAGATCAACAGTGATATAGATGAATCTAGAGCCCAAACTGAAAATCTACCATGAGATAAAGGATGTTCAAGAGATCAGAGACTCGTGCACTCTGGATGTGGCAATCCAAGCCACGAAAATGCTACAAATGCTGCATTTTCGCCGCATTACAGTTGAGATACGGGGAGCGTTTGCTCCACTATCTTTAGACGCTCCCCCCTTCTGTATTTTCTTATAAATACCTGCATATTCTGAGGTCAGAGGGGACGATTAGGCAGAGATAGATTCTTAGGCCAGTTTTTATTCTACTTTAGTGTCAGTTTTCATTTTATTTTAATGTGATTTTTATTCTTTGTAAGCATAGGTTAGACTGAGATTCATGTAAGTAAAAGAGAGATTTATGTTGAGAGTGACACCGATGTAACCTTCCTCCTTTCTTTCATCGTTTCTCTATGTAATTAAAAGGTACGAATTTTTATGCTCTTCTTTTTTTCGTGTTCTTCTTCTTGTTATTACTTTTTCTCTTTTGCTACCAATTACAATCCAAGTGAGTCTTATAGCATCAAAAGATGCTTGCCTTTGCGAGCGCCACGGATAACTCATGACGATGGATTCTAGTCTCAGTCTGTATCATTTCATACTTGTGTTGTCTTGATGATTTAATGCAAAAGAGACGGGAATCAACTCTTATGGGCTATGCGTTGAACGCCTGCACTTCAAGGTAACACTATCACCAAAGATTTAAGGTAAGCATTTGGCCAAAGGAGGTAAGTATTTCTTTTGGTTTTCTTCTTTTTATTAATCCATTAGTTTAGATCATCTCCAATCACAACTCTTTTTATTCACTCTTTTATTTGTTTTGTATAAACTTTATTTTTCATTTTTCAAAATCACCATCATCTCTAATCTATCACCTTCTTCTTACTATAACCATAGTCTTTATTTTTTTTTTTTTACAAGAACAAAAGAAGAACTTTTTAACAATTTCAAGTGAACTTAAAAGAGACTTACAATACGTTTCCATCGCAAGTCCCTCCTTGTGGATCATGACATATATAGTCACTTGCTATAGCGGTAGAATTGAGAACCTTGTATTTATATTTCTAATTCTGTATTTTCTGTGCAGGTTCAGTCTCAATCAAAATTTTGGCATCGTTGTCGGTGAGGGACAATAAGTAACTCTTTTAATTTACTTTATTGGTTAACTTTCTTTTTTGTTTTGGTTTGCAGTGATTATATCAAGGAAATAAGAGCTGCATTGGATATATAAGTGCCTCTGGACTCTGTTCTAGAAAGCAGAGCCCAGAAGACCTCAGTGTTGCCGCGCAAACGCGGCAAACTCCATGTTCCCGCGGCAATCTGAGAGGATTACTCACCTAGCTTTTTTGAAGGGTGACTGAAATTCAATGATCTAACTTTTGTTGTTTTAGTTTCTCATTTAAAATACTCTGCACATATTGCCTAGCTCAATAGAAAATGATTGATTGTAAATGTTAAAAATGGTTTAGACTTGCATTTAGGTGCATTTCTAATTCATTTACTTTTTACATTACTGTTGAAGAGTGTTGAAGCCAAGGTACGTGTGCATAGCATATAGTTTAGAAAATATATTTTGAGTGATGTATATTGCTTAAAGAGTTACTTATTTTTATATACTTGTACACTTGCACAAATACGATTAAGGACACATCCTTAAACAAGATAAGATTGGGAAGTCATTACCCTCTCTTAGCCTACAAACCATCTCCTCGCTCACTAACCTAATCTTAACTTAAAATTGAGTAGATGTTGGCCCTAGAGATATCTCAGGCTCAAATAGAAGACTAACATATGGAGAAATTTGTTAGAATTTAACTCTTGTTAAATCGGTGTCTAAGGTTAGGGATTGGGAGGTAAAACCTCAAAGAACAGTGGTTTGGCATAATTAGGCCTGTTGTTAGGCATAGATACCTCTCACTGGTCTTGCCCCTACTTGGCCGATTAACTTGTAGTCAGATTCTGCAATATACCCCCGTGAACAGTCTATCCAGTTAGGAGTCGTCTAAATCTAAGGGTTACCCTAATTTAGGCTAGATTTTTCTTTGTTTTTTTGTTTTTTGACTTCTTTGTGATATGGATTACAACTATAATTATTTCAATGCATATAGTGATCTATACTTCACACCGACCTCTTTTGACTCAGATATTACCAACCTGGCATATCATAATTTTTGAAAACACCTAGAGGGGGATGAATAGGTTAAATTCTAATCTAACAATCTTTTTAAAATAAGTATGAATGAATGATGCAACGATCTCCCAAAACAAGACTAAGAGCCGAATACCCGGTGAAGGGCTCTGAACTCCTTCCTCGTGATTCCTCTAGATATGAGTTTGAGGTGCGTATTGCAATCTTATTGTATGAGTAATGATCGATAATGTAACAAGAAAAGAATTTGAAGCAATTATGAAATGCACACAAGATATCACAAGGTATGAAAGAATAGCAATAACACAAGTAAGAAAGTAAGAGCAATAGAGAGCAAAGAGAAAATCAATCGCAAACACAAAGTATTTGTTTCGAGGTTCGAGCCACGCTCTACTCCCTGCCTTTACCGCCGTGAAAGGTTTCCACTATCCACCGAGGACTTTACAAGGTCTACCGAAGACCGGAGTACCAAACTCCACACTTACAACCTCTACCGAAGAGGTATCTCAACAAGAACAAGAAGAAGGAACAAGTAGCCAAGTGATCACCAAAAGGATCACAAACTTCTTACAAACTTTCTCTTTACAACTTCCTTATAGAATGAGGATGGGAATTTTGGCTCTAGAAGTGTAGTGAGAAAAACAAACTCAGTTGTAAATGAAACTTGCTTGAGAACACAACTGAAAAACAATAGCCAAGAATGCAAGAGAGAATTGAGAGCTTTGAAACTTTTTCTTTCTTTTGAAAACTTAAAAACTAGGGATTTTTCTTGGTGTTTTTGCAAGAGACCTATCTCCTCTATTTATAGGAAGAGGAAGGGATTAAAACACATTTTAATTAAGCTCATTTGATCCCAAAATAATCCCAAAAACTCAAGGAAGTTCTGCCAAAAAACAGATCCAAAAACAGATTTCAGAAAATCACCAAAGAGGAAAGAGCCGTTGGGCTCTAGCAGGCTTGGCAGTCGACCATCCCGGTCGGCCGTCAGCCCTGCTAGCATATAGCCGTTGGGCTCGGGTCGACCGGTCGGCCGTCTGACAAAAAACAGTGAGCAGAAACTTTTGGTCGGTCGACCGTTCGGCCGACCGACAAAAAACAGTGAGCAATCTGTTTTCTGCCGTTCGCCCGTCGGTCGGCCGTCGGACGTGCACAACAAGCGTGCACGTCCTGACACAGGATCCGGTCGACCGGTGCGGTCGGCCGGTCCAGCCTGAAACAGAAAATAGAGAGGCATTTTTGGACTTTGAAAATTTTCAGAATAATTTTTGTAGGAAAATTTTACTAAGTATCATGCTGGAAAGATAGAAATACATGATATAAACAAGATATAAAATTTGTAAACATTGAATCATGTATAGAGACCAAGGCATGAACTTTAAACAAAGCAACAAACTAAAAACTGTATTGTTGAAAAAAAATGTGTGTGTGTCCTAGAGCCAATATTCTACAACCTCAAACTTTAACAAACTATTTCTTACATTGGTTCTAATTGACTACAAGGTCTTCAAGTGGGCTTCTCCATATGTGATCTTGCAAAGCTTGATACTTGAGCCCGAAATGAGGTGACTTGAGTCAAAAACACCTTCCTTTAGGGAAGAATGCTCATAGAATCATTAGAACCCTGAAACACACTGAAACAACAAACATGATTAGTACAAATAACTATATATGTTTTGTGATCATCAAAACACACTAAAACGGGTGATTGTAACCTTGGGCCAACAATCTCCCCCTTTTTTATGATGACAAAACATATAGTTATTTTAAACATGGGAAAGGAGCATGGAAGCTCCCCCTCAAATTACGCTATGTATAAAAGAATGACTATGTATAAAAATGAATGGCTATATACATAAAGCATAAAACACAATGCATAAAACAAAATCCAAAGTGCATAAAAACTAAAAAAACTCTAAAGTTAAAATAAACTAAACTAATAAACTAAACTTTTTCTCCCCCTTTTTGTCATACATCAAAAGGGTAAACAATAAAAAAAATTTGTTCAAGAGTCCATAATGCAAAAATTCAACTCACCACAAATAAATGAAAATCTAGCATAGTCTAAAGGTTTTGTAAAATATCAGCAAGTTGAAAATCGGTAGAAACATAATCAATATCAATATCACCTTTCTCATAATGATCTCTAAGAAAGAAATATCTAATGTCAATGTGCTTAGTTTTACTATGTTGATTTGCATTTTAGTCATATGAATAGTACTAGCATTATCACAAAATATTTTAATATGGTCAAAATGCAAATCATAGTCAAGGAGAGTATGTTTCATCCAAAGAACTTGTGCACAACAAGCTCCGGCTGCAACATACTCCGCCTCGGCGGTTGAAAGGGCTACCGAATTTTACTTTTTGGAAGACCAAGAAACAAGACAATTACCAAGAAATTGACATATTCCACTTGTACTCTTCCTATCTACCCTACAACCCGCATAGTCGGCATCCGAAAAGCTCTTCATTTCAAATACTCCGATTTTCGGATACCACAAACCCATTTCAATTGTACCCTTAAGGTATCTAATAATGCGTTTTACCGCTACTAAATGAGACTCCTTAGGACATGATTGAAAACGAGCACAAAGACATACACAAAACATAATATCCGGCCTACTAGCCGTCAAATACAATAAACTACTAATCATGCTATGATAAAGTTTAATGTCTACACTTTTACCTTGTTTATCCTTGTCAAGCGTGGTGGTTGTTGCCATGGGAGTTTTACTAGTTCTAGCTCCTTCAAGTCCAAATCTCTTGATAAGTTCCTTTGTGTACTTGGCTTTATTGATGAAGATCCCATTCTTTGCTTGATTTGGAGACCAAGGAAATAATTGAGCTCACCCATCATAGACATTTCGAATTCTTCCTTCATGCATGATTCAAAACTTGGCAAAGGGTTTCATTAGTAGAACCAAAAATGATATCATCCACATAAATTTGCACAATAAGAATATCATTTTCTACATGTTTTGTAAACAAAGTTGTATCAATTTTTCCTTTCTTAAAACCATTTGAAATTAGAAATGAAGAAAGCCTTTCATACCAAGCCCTAGGGGCTTGTTTTGAACCATAAAGAGCTTTGTCAAGCTTGAAAACAAAATCCGGATGTGTAGGATCAACAAACCCGGGGGTTGTTCAACATACACATCATCTTCAATAAAGCCATTTAAGAAGCACTTTTAACATCCATTTGAAAAAGCTTAAAATCTTTATATGAAGCAAATGCAAGTGTCATCCGTATGGCTTCAAGCCGTGCTACGGGTGCAAAGGTTTCATCAAAATCGATACCTTCGATTTGAGTGTAACCTTGGGCAACTAACCTAGCTTTATTCCTAACAACGTTACCCGACTCATCCAACTTGTTCTTAAAGATCCACTTAGTACCAATTGTTGGTCTATCGTGGGGCCTTGGAACAATGTGCCAAACTTGGTTGCGCTTAAATTGATTGAGTTCCTCTTGCATGGCTAGCAATCAATATAAGTCGGCCTCGGCTTCGAGGACGCTTTTGGGTTCAACATGAGAAATAAAAGCATAGTGTTCACAAAAATCATGAAGTTGAGCCTTGAGATACTTCACCTAAAACAAGGTCCCTGGGATGATGTGGATTGTATCTCCAATCCTTTGGAAGTTGTTGAGTAGGCTCCACTTCAATTCTTTGAATTTCATTTCCTTGAGCCTCTTAATCCTTAGTTGCACTTCCTTCATCGTCGTTTGGCATGTCTTCAATAGTAGGTGAATCCTTCAAAGTGACTTTCTCCATGTCTTCATGCAAAGAATCTATTTCTATAATATTCTTAACAAACACATTAGATTCCTTAAATTTTACATGTATAGTCTCTTCAATAGTTAAGGATGACTTATTAAAATTCTATAAGCTTTACTAGTATTTGAGTAACCTACAAAGATTGCTTCATAAGACCTAGCATCAAATTTTCCCAAATTGTCTTTTGTATTTAAAACAAAACATTTGCATCCAAAAACTTTAAAGTATGAAACATTTGGCTTTCTAGAAAAATAAATCTCAAAAGATGTTTTTGAAGTATTTTTGTATGAGAAAACACGATTTGATATATAGCATGATGTATTAACAGCCTCGGCCCACAAATAATGTGGGAGACCATATTCACTAATCATTGTCCTAACCATCTCTTGTAATGTTCGATTTTTCCGTTCAACTACTCCATTTTGTTGTGGAGTTCTAGGACAAGATAGTTCATGCTTAATTCCATGTTCTTCACAAAAAGTAATAAAGGGTAGGTTAATGAATTCACCACCTCTATCACTTCTTATTCTTAAAATTGAAGAATCTTTTTCCTTTTCAACTCTTTTCTTAAAGGCTTGAAAATGTGAAAAGGCTTGATTTTTATATTCTAAAAAGAAAACTCAAGTAAAACGCGTAAAATCATCAACTAAAATAAATGCAAAACGATTCCCATTTAGACTTTTGGTTTGAGTAGGACCAAACAAATCCATATGGATCAACTCCAAGGGACGTGATGTCATGATATCCTTGATTGACTTGAAAGAGGACTTGGTTTGTTTCCCAAGTTGGCACGCGTCACAAACGCGGTCCTTTTCAAAGTTCAAGCAAGGAATACCCTTCACCATATCCTTATTGTTTAACCTAGATAGATGGTCAAAAGAAATATGGCCTAATCTTCTATGCCATAACTAAGAGTCATCATCGAGGGCTTTCAAACAAGTAATATTGCAAGACATATTAGACAAGTCAATCATGTACATATTGCTTTCACGAAAACCGGAAAATATACATGTGTTAGATTGTCTATCAAAAACTCTACAAGCTATGTTATCAAAAAACACATCAAAACTTTTATCACAAAGTTGACTAATACTCAAGAGATTATGCTTGAGTCTATCACTAAAACAACATTTTCTATTAAAGGGGATGTACTAAGTTTAATATTACCAATACCGATGATTTTACCCTTGGTATCATCTCCGAAGGTGACGGTGCCACCTTCATGGTATCTTGATAGGGTTGCAAAGTTGTTGATATCCCAAGTCATGTGCCTTGAGCAACCACTATCAAGATACCCCAATCCTTTACGTCATTGCGCCTTGGAAAGTACCTACATCATTTAACAAATTTATTGACTTTGGTACCCAATTTTTCTTGGGTCCTTGAAAGTTAGTTGATTGGTAGTGAAAAGTGCATTTTTATCATCATATTTTACCATCACATTTTCATATTTATTCATATAATTCTGCACATTTATTAATATTTTGTGATTTATTGTGTACAGGCCTTGAGTTCTTATTTTAATAATAAATAAAGCCTAAAAGAAGCCCAAAAGCCCATATTCAAGCCCAAGTGCAAAAGTGCAAATATTAATTGTCAAAATTGCAATACACAAGGGCCAAAGTTGCAAATACAAAGAAGAGGGAAGGATAGACTTCTATTCAACCCTAAAACTTGCGGGATGAGGATAAAAGCTAAAGAAGAGAAGGAAATTCGTGGAAAAGATTTGGGATCTAGGTAACTTGCTTCCCAAGTTATATCTAAATCTCAAGATAAAGAGCCAGGATCAAACTTCCAGAAGCAACGCCCAGATGGATGGACCAGGAGAAGCTACGCGCCAAAACGCGTGGCCAGCCGCCACACTCAGGCCGGCAGTATAGTCTTATCCTGGTACCAGTTTTCGTGGGAGAGTTGTGTTGGGACTCTACCTCCTTCTGCACCTATAAATATCCCCTGCAGTGCAACCAAGAAGAGCGTCCAGAGGCAGAGCCAGAGGGCCAAATCTAGGGTTTTAGGTTTTCTTCTTCTAGTTTAGATTTTCTTTTCTTCTTTGTAATTTCTATTTTTCCTTTTTGTAAACTGAGAGGAGATGATGTTCTCATGGAGGAAGGAGATCTACTTGTACTGAGGGTGACAATCGGTGTAAGTTTTGCTTTTCCGCCATTGTTAAATAAATCGAATCGAGGTTCGTTCTTTTTTATTATGTTATGTTCTTTTATTCTTGTTGATTCTTGTGTATCTCAGTTTTTGTTTTCTTCTATTGTTATTTCTCTCTAATGTTTTGTGAACCGTGAGATCTGATTGCTTCGAGACTGCCTAGCCAAAGAAGAGCACTTGATGGCCTATGGAGATGAACAATCCTTCTTTAGATTGTCTTTTCTTTTCATAGTGTAGGTAGCGAAGGTGGACGATCCTATACGCCATACTTGCACGCCTTCCAAGACAGGGTAAGTCGTCGCGAACAGATCAAAGGTAAGCAAGGTAGAAGAGGTTTGTACGTGTTATAGCTTCTTTCTTTTTAGATCTCACACTACCATATTCTTAATTTCTTTTCTTCACTTCCATTGTAAATATCACTTCTTCTTCTCCATCTTCTTTCTTTCTAACTTAACATTAAAATAATAAAAACTTTAGAGATAACTTATTGACAAATTTTTCCATCGCTAGTCCCTCCAGAGGATCACGACCCGCATAGCCACTGCTACCGCGGATTAGAATTGAGAACCTTACACAACAACTTCTAAATCTAACATTCCTTATTTTTGTGTGCAGGTAAAATCTCGATCAACAAATTGGCGCCGTTGCCGGGGAGGGACGGTAAGTTATTCTCTAATAATAAAAAAAATTATTAACTAATTCTTTTATTCTTTTCTGTTTGCAAGTTTGGAGAACAGAAAAACAACAGCAGAAGTGGACATATAGCAACTCTGTGCCTCTGCCCTCGAAGGCAGAGCAGCAGAGCCTGCTACTTTGCCGCGCAAACGCGGCAATAGCCGCGGATCTGCGGCAGTAGCAGAGGACTACTGACTGAAATTTTTGCAGGTTTCTGAAACTGGCAATATCTGTGTACTTCTCTGTTAAATTTTGTTCTATGATAACCCTGCTTACTGCTAATTAATCAACAGTAAAATACTTGTTGTTAAAGATAAAATTGATTAGACGTTTGCATATTAGGCACGTGTCTTTTCAATTCCTTTATTTTTACTGTTGAAGAGTGCTGGAGCAAGGTACGTTCGCATTGCATGTAGAATAGGACTCATCTCTTGGTTGATTTTCATGCTTTGAGTCAATCTTATTTATATATCTTGTACACTTGCACAAAAATATCTTAAGGGCATAACCCATTAACAAGATAAGGTGGGGATTTCATCACCCTTCCTTAGCCCAAAATCATATCCCAAGCACTCACTAACCCAAGCCTAACTTAAAATTAGTAGACGTTGGCCCTAGGGACATCTCGGACTCAATTAGGAGATTATCCTAAGGGGGAACAGTGCTGGAATTTGACTCTTGCCAAATCAGTGTCTAGGAAGGGGATTGAGGCCGAAAGCCCGAAGATTGGTGGTTATTTAATTAAGGAACGTCTTTGACGGAAAACCTCCCACCACTCTTGCCCTGACCTGGTTGATTAACTTGTGGTCAAAGTCTGCACCCTACTTCCCGTGGACAGTCTAACGAGTTAGGAGTCGTCTAGGTCATAGGTCTACCCTAACTTAGGTTAGAATTTTTTTTGTTTGTTTATTTGTTTGTTTTCTTTTTTTTTTTTGTGTGTTGGTGTGATATGGCATATAATAATAATTTTTTCAACTATAATCCATATTACACACCTAACTCTTTTTCGGATATTACCAACCCGGCATATCATAACTTTGACCAATCTAGTGTGCCGGAATGGTCTTATCCGAATGATTATAACCCATGCCCCCCATCTTATGACCATAATTTTCATACTTTCAACTCTTCACAGAGTTCATGGGGTTTCGCTTCCCCCGAGTCCAATTTTCAACCGACTTGTCCTCCGTCTCCACCTTGTCCACAATATTCCCCAGAGTCATACTCAGATCCACCCATTCAGAATAGAAAACCATCTATCCGGAAAATGATGAGTATGCACGAGTCCAGCAAGAACCACCATCAATCTTAGACATGATGATGCGTGAGTCCACCGACTCACAACTTCATCACGATTACACTTCCTTTTTCCAAGTCCAATCACAAAAAGGCTTGAAGCCATGACTCAGGCTAGATTAGCTCGTGAGCATGAACTAGATATGATGGTTCAATCTTTGTGTTCTCTCACTGTCCGGCCAATTCTAATATCGCTGACCACTCTCTTAGAGCCGACGAACCAAGTTGCTTTGGACAACAGATTCTAATTCAGTGCCATCATGTGAACTTGCCGAAACTTCAAATTTTGATAACTTGGCAAGTTTTTCCTTTCCTGAAATAGATCTTGAGCATGAATAGGATCATGAACCCCAACTTGATGATTCAATTTTGCTTCCTGATTCAATAATGACTCCGGTGTCTCCACCTGATTTCACTTCTTCCGAGTCAACATTGGATCCTGTGCCAATTCATCATGAAATTGAGTCACCCATTTTTGATGATCATTTGAACTTGACCATTTTACAAATTTGAAAGTCTCATGGATAAATTGGCAAGTTCTCATTTTTATGAGGTTGACTCAATGAGATATGTGACCTAGATTCTCAAATCTATGATCAAGTTCAAATTCCCGAATCATTATTAACTCCTGTTTTGTTACCCGACTTAGGTAATATTTTCGAGTCAGTTTTGATTCCCACTCATATCATTCCTGAACTTGAATCACCACCATTGAGTCACATTCCATTGTGGGAAGATTATTGTGGACTTGAGCTTCAACTTATTGATTTGGACCCACTTCCTGAACCTAGCCCGACTCCCGAACCCTTACTTGATTTAAGTTTCTTTCCTGAGTCGGTATTCGTTCCCGCACTTATGACGTCCAAGTCAATCATTCCATCTTTTCACTCTCCATTCTGGGACAAGGCGGTTGACACAATTGACTCTGAATATAATTATGAATTATGGAAATTAATGGGTGGAATTATTAAAAAATGATTATACATACATTTTAGTGGGTTATATAAGCAAGATTTCTGGTGGGTTCTCCCGAATTCCACAAAAAGTAGATTGGGCCGCATTTCGTGGACCAATTAGACCACCACCGGAACCACCACCTTGAGGTAACTTTTGCCTTCCCTTCGTCTTTTTCATGCATATATGCATTCATTCATACATTGAGGACAATGCATGAGATAAGTGTGGGGGTAGGCTTTACTAACATACTAACATAGGTAGAAACTAACCAAAATTTGTTAACTAATATATATATATATATATATATATATATATATATATATATATAAGAAGGACAATATTTTGACTTATCTTTTGAAAAATCTAAGTTAGTCTTAAGAATTAGGAAAATCATGATTAGGATTTCTAAAAACTCGGTCAAAATAAATAAATTGTTGAATTTTTAGGTATAGGAGGATAAATTGAATAAGAGTTAGTCTTGATTTTTACCTTAATGAAATTTGCATACCTAATGCATATCTAAGATTCTAAGACGAAAACCTTTGTGCCTTATATATAAAAAAAAAAGGAAATCACTAATTAAGCTGGATACATGTGCGTCAAGAAGCATAAGTATTCATGCCTAAAGGTGAGTAAATAAAATAAAGTCCTTTTTTGGGGCCTAGTTCACTCGAATTTGAGTCCGCGGGTGTTTTCTCACTTGGTGCCCTAAAGCCGACTGGTTTGGGAGCCACCGACTTTAAGTTCGCTACATGGGTGGATTAGAAAGCCTAAGAAAACTAAGAAATATTACATATGTACTAACACATCTAATAGTCAATTAGTTAGGTATGAGGGCCTCAAGAAGCCTTGATGCTTATACGAAAGAAAATTAGATGCGTTATACATATTAAAAAAAATTTTAAACAAATAAAGAGGCATGAAAGTCCAAGTTAAGGAATTCCTAGTAAAAATTCATAAGGATGCATATGATTTTTGGTAACGAAAAAGACTAAACACAAATTCAATTTTGATCCTTACTTAAAAATGAAAACAATTTACTTTATAAAGACTAAGTTTAAGAATGAATAAAAATGAGGATCCTAAAAACTTATAGATTACTTAGTCTTTTCAAAAGTATTTCAAATATTCTCCTTTTTATGAATTTTGTGGGTGTAATCCGCTGAAAACCCTCACGAGACAACACTCGTCCTCTAGGGTAACCTAGAGGTTTAACGGCTTGTTGCACATGCTAAGTGCAACCGTGATTCCTACGAAAGTGAGTTAGGATTAGATTAATTTTTCTTTTCTCTTTCTCTTTGATTTTTACTCGAGGACGAGCAAAAAGATAAGTGTGGGGTGTGTGATTGGTAGAGAAAAGTGCATTTTTATCATCATATTTACCGTCACATTTTCATATTTATTCATATAATTCTGCACATTTATTAATATTTTGTGATTTATTGTGTGCAGGCCTTGAGTTCTTATTTTAATAATAAATAAAGCCTAAAAGAAGCCCAAAAGCCCATATTCAAGCCCAAGTGCAAAAGTGCAAATATTAATTGTCAAATTGCAAATACACAAGGGCCAAAGTTGCAAATACAAAGAAGAGGGAAGGATAGACTTCTATTCAACCCTAAACACTTGCGGGATGAGGATAAAAGCTAAAAGAAGAGAAGGAAATTCGTGGAAAAGATTTGGATCTAGGTAACTTGCTTCCCAAGTTATATCTAAATCTCAAGATAAAGAGCCAGGATCAAACTTCCAGAAGCAAACGCCCAGATGGACGGACCAGGAGAAGCCACGCGCCAAAGCGCGTGGCCAGCCGCCACACTCAGGCCGCGGAAACGCGGCCCAAGCCGCGTTTCCGCGGCAATATAGTCTTATCCTGGTACCAGTTTTCGTGGGAGAGTTGTGTTGGGACTCTACCTCCTTCTGCACCTATAAATCCCCCTGCAGTGCAACCGAGAAGAGCGTCCAGAGGCAGAGCCAGAGGGCCAAATCTAGGGTTTTTAGGTTTTCTTCTTCTAGTTTAGATTTTCTTTCTCTTTTGTAATTTCTATTTTTTCTTTTTGTAAACTGAGAGGAGATGATGTTCTCATGGAGGAAGGAGATCTACTTGTACTGAGGGTGACAATCGGTGTAAGTTTTGCTTTTCCGCCATTGTTAAATAAATCGAATCGAGGTTCGTTCTTTTTTATTATGTTATGTTCTTTTATTCTTGTTGATTCTTGTGTATCTCAGTTTTTGTTTTCTTCTATTGTTATTTCTCTCTAATGTTTTGTGAACCGTGAGATCTGATTGCTTTGAGACTGCCTAGCCAAAGAAGAGCACTTAATGGCCTATGGAGATGAACAATCTTTCTTTAGATTGTCTTTTCTTTTCATAGTGTAGGTAGCGAAGGTGGACGATCCTATACGCCATACTTGCACGCCTTCCAAGACAGGGTAGGTCTCGTCGCGAACAGATCAAAGGTAAGCAGGTAAAGAGGTTTGTACGTGTTATAGCTTCTTTCTTTTTAGATCTCACACTACCATATTCTTAATTTCTTTTCTTCACTTCCATTGTAAATATCACTTCTTCTTCTCCATCTTCTTTCTTTCTAACTTAACATTAAAATAATAAAAACTTTAGAGATAACTTATTGACAAAGCTTCCATCGCTAGTCCCTCCCAGAGGATCACGACCCCGCATAGCCACTGCTACTGTGGATTAGAATTGAGAACCTTGCACAACTACTTCTAAATCTAACATTCCTTATTTTTGTGTGCAGGTAAAATCTCGATCATTAGTATTTCGAACCCAAACATTATGATGAGATGCATTAAGTCTATCATAGCAAAACTTAACTAAGTGACCTTTACGGCCACAAAAAGTGCATGAAAATACCTTCCCATACATGAATGCATGATGTGTGTGTGGAGGGTGAGCATGTTTTGGGGGTTTGGCATGATGTAAATGTTGTGATTTATGAACATGAGCATGCATAACATGGAGTTATTTCTTAGGGGCTTGTTTCTTAGAAAACATAGCCTCAAGCCTATTCTTATCAAATTCACACTTTTTCAAAACAACTCCTAAAGAATCAATTTTCTCTTTTAGCATGAAAATCTCATTTTCATTAACTTGTGGAAACTTACCCTTGCAAGAAATCTTATAGTTATCAAAATCTTTTTGGGTGGAAACTAAAGTAGAAGACAATACATCCTTTTCTTTAGTAAGAGTAAAAACATGATGATTAAGAGACTCATTTTCCTTTTTCATATTTAAATACTTTTTCTTAAGAACATCATAGTTATGTGAGAGTTCTACAAATGCTTCTCCTAATTCATCCATGGAAAGCTCATCATCAAAAGAGGTGGAAGGGGTTACCTTGCTTGTGCTTTCATTAGCCATGAAGCACATGTTGGCGGTGTCAACTTCCTCCTCGGATTCACTCTCGGAATCCCATGTAGCCTTCAATGCTTTCTTCTTATAAGGCTTCTTGGAGGTGGAGGGCTTGACTTTATCCGGGCACTCCGCAACAATGTGACCCGGTCTTTGGCAATTGAAACAAATAATTTTCTTCTCTTCTTTGCCTCCTTGCCATCTCCTTCTACCTTGGAACTTTGCCTTGTTATATATCCTCCGAACGTTCTTAACAAGAAGTGAGAGCTCTTCGTCATCTTCTTCTTCATCATCTTCGTCGGAGTATGAGGATTGACTTTTGAAGGCAATAGCTTTCTTCTTGGAGGGAGCCATTTCTTCTCTTGCTTTTCTTTCCATCTCATGGGTCTTGAGGTTCCCAATGAGACTTATAAGCTCCATCTCCTCCTTGTCATTGAGTTCCTTCAAGTTAGTTGCTTTGACTTCCCATGAAGGAGGAAGAGCCCGGATGATCTTCCTTACTCTTTGGTCGTTGTCAATAGCATCACCTAGAGAAGAAAGTCCATTAGTAATCTTGGTAAATCTTATAACCATATCATCTATGGTTTCATTTCATTCATAGAAAAATTCTCATATTGGGATCGAAGAAGGTCTTTCTTAGCCCTCTTCACTTGGGAGGTCCCCTCATGTGTAACAAGCAAATGTGACCAAATTTCAAATGCGGATTTACAATGTATTACTCTAGCAATATCATCATCATTAAGTGCTTGAAGTAATGCATAGTATGCTCTAGAGTTAGCATCAAATTCTTTGGTCTCAATTTCGGACCAAGTGGACTCATCACCGGTGGGTGCACTAAATGGTTTGGTCACGGTCTTTGCAACTCGACTTCCTAGAGATTGTAAGAAAACGGTCATCTTAACCTTCCATACAGGAAAGTTAAGTCCATCAAACTTTGGGGGGGTCTTAATTCCATCGGCCATTTTTACTAAGTGAAAATGTATGAAAAAAATGAATGAAGTGATTAGCAAATAAAGATCTCTCTAAGGTTGTTAAGCCAAGAGCCTAGAGACCTATGCTCTGATACCAATTGAAAACATCTAGAGGGGGTGAATATGTGTAAATGCTAATCTAACAATCTTTTCAAAACAAGTATGAATGAATGATGCAACGATCTCCCAAAATAAGACTAAGAGTCGAATACCCAGTGAAGGGCTCTGAACTCCTTCCTCGTGATTCCTCTAGATATGAGTTTGAGGTGCGTATTGTAATCTTGTTGTATGAGTAATGATCGACAATACAACAAGAAAAAATTTGAAGCAATTATGAAATGCACACAAGATATATCACAAGGTATGAAAGAATAGCAATAACATAAGCAAGAAAGTAAGAGCAATAGAGAGCAAAGAGAAAATTAATCGCAAACACAAAGTATTTGTTTCGAGGTTCGAGCCACGCTCTACTCCCCCCCTTCACCGCCGTGAAGGGTTTCCACTATCCACCGAGGACTTTACAAGGCTACCGAAGACCGGAGTACCGAACTCCACCACTTACAAACCTCTACCGAAGAGGTATCTCAACAAGAACAAGAAGAAGGAACAAGTAGCCAAGTGATCACCAAAAGGATCACAAACTTCTTACAAACTTTCTCTTTACAACTTCCTTATAGAATGAGGATGGGAATTTTGGCTCTAGAAGTGTAGTGAGAAAAATAAACTCAGTTGTAGATGAAACTTGCTTGAGAACACAACTGAAAACAATAGCCAAGAATGCAAGAGAGAATTGAGAGCTTTCAAACTTTTTCTTTCTTTTGAAAACTTAAAAACTAAGGATTTTTTTTGGTGTTTTTGCAAGAGACCTATCTCCTCTATTTATAGGAAGAGGAAGGGATTAAAACACATTTTAATTAAGCTCATTTGATCCCAAAATAATCCCAAAAACTCAAGGAAGTTCTGCCAAAAAACAGATCCAAAAACAGATTTTAGAAAATCACCAAAGAGGAAAGAGCTGTTGGGCTCTGGCAGGCTTGGCAGTCGACCGTCCCGGTCGGCCGTCAGCCCTGCTAGCATATAGCCGTTGGGCTCGGGTCGACCGGTCGGCCGCCCGACAAAAAACAGAGAGCAGAAACTTTTGGTCGGTCGACCGTTCGGCCGACCAATAAAAAACAGTGAGCAATCTGTTTTCTGCCGGTCGCCCGGTCGGTCGGCCGTCGGACGTGCACAAGCGTGCACGTCCTGACACAGGATCGGGTCGACCGGTGCGGTCGGCCGGTCCAGCCTGAAACAGAAAATAGAGAGGCATTTTTGGACTTTGAAAATTTTTAGAATAATTTTGTAGGAAAATTTTACTAAGTATCATGCTGGAAAGATAGAAATACATGATATAAACAAGATATAAAATTTGTAAACATTGAATCATGTATAGAGACCAAGGCATGAACTTTAAACAAAGCAACAAAACTAAAAACTGTATTTTTGAAAAAAAAATGTGTGTGTGTGTCCTAGAGCCAATATTCTACAACCTCAAACTTTAACAAACTATTTCTTACATTAGTTCTAATTGACTACAAGGTCTTCAAGTGGGCTTCTCCATAGGTGATCTTGCAAAGCTTGATACTTGAACCCGAAATGAGGTGACTTGAGTCAAAAACACCTTCCTTTAGGGAAGAATGCTCCTAGAATCATTAGAACCCTGAAACACACTGAAACAACAAATATGATTAGTACAAATTACTATATATGTTTTGTGATCATCAAAACATACTAAAACGGGTGATTGTAACCTTGGGCCAACAAATTTTAACCAACCAATTATGCCAATTGGTCTTATCTGAATCAATATATGCCCTAGTTCCAATATTATGAACAAGAGTGGAACAATCATCAGTACTCTTTACAAAGTCAATAGGGATATAACTCCCTAAGTCATATTGTCAACCATCATTCCAACATTTAGCTTCAAATTTTTCTCGTCATGATCAAATCATAGAAGAAAAATCTGAGGTGACTAAGAGTATAGAAGTCATGATTGAGTCTCAAGAATAAAATTAAAAATGATGGAATCACAATTCCCACAAGACTTTTAAATCCAAGATCCTTACTCTATTTTCTAAGTCTCATAACAAGAAGAAGAACCTATGGACTTAGATAGGAGTTTGAAAAACATGATTCAGTCTGAAAATGATTTTTTTCAATC
The DNA here is from genome assembly GCA_038442645.1 of Agave tequilana. NCBI lineage: Eukaryota > Viridiplantae > Streptophyta > Magnoliopsida > Asparagales > Asparagaceae > Agave > Agave tequilana. Next base: position 52,201 of record JAVJIF010020434.1, on the reverse strand, counting down.
TGTCAGTAGACTAGAAGCACAAATGAGTCATTTGATCAATATAGTGAAAGATAAGAATGAGAAAATAATCGGGGCAGAACAAGCACTCTAAAATGTGTGTTTTGTAAAATCAATGAAAAGCTTGTATGTGCTAATGTTCCCTCGATACTTCCGTTATAGCATTGGCTCAACGGGTCAAATCCAAAGGGATGGGAGATGATAGAAGCATTAACAGTTTATGTTCACGTGTTATGTTAACAATTTCTTCTTTATTAAAGAATGAGAAAAAGAGAAAATAAAAGAAATCTTGAAGTGATAGGTGAAGTAGGTGATGAAAATGGCGATGTGAAAATAAGGGAGAACTGATTTGAAATACAAAATAGAAAAGAAGATGAAGCTTGTGGTAAAGAAAATGAAAATAAAGGTAAACTAAGAGGATGGTAAAAACAACAATAGAAAAATGATATAATTTTGGGATTGATTTTTAAAACAAAGTAAAAAAACTCATAGCTACTAACTACCAATTGCTCCACTAACCATGCTAACCTCTTAGTGATAGTTGTCTCACATGGATCCTTGGCCATCACTAATCCTTGGCTTCAAGAGACGATACAAAGCATGGCCCATAAGATTGTTCTTCTACATTCAAACAACACATCCATACCACATAACAAGTTGCAAGCTACTATAATTCATTAAAACTGGTTAGAGGTGAGTATGAAATAAAGAAGACATTACAACTTAGCAAGTTAGTGGGTTAGGTGTTAGAAATGTTAGAATGTTAGAATCCATCATCATGAGCCATCAGTGGTTCTTGCAAGAGCAAGGCCTTGTAGAGGCTATTCATTCATGTGGATTAGCAAGTAAGAGGTTAAATGGTTAGTGGTTAGCAGTTAGATGCCCATGAGAAGAAGAAATTAGTTAAGTATCATGTAGAAGATGGAGAAGATTACAATGGAGAAGAAAGGAGACACCTTTACATAGATTGTCACCATATATAACATCAATCTCTCTCTTTCTCTCTCTGAATCTCTCTGCCCTACTACAAGATCTAAAAAGAAATAAAATACAAAATACAAGAAGAACACCTATACTACCTTATACTAAAAGATAGAAAACCTAGCCTAAAAACAAAACTGCTTGTGTTTCGGCCAAACCCTACCCTATTTATAGGCAAAAGAAGCATCTGGAAGGCGAGATGGGGCTACGTGTCGAAGATCGACGCGTAGTCCCACCACATTGCCGTAGAAGCGCGGCTATTGCCGCGTTTTCATGGCAATACTAGGGACTTAGGTCCCTAGTTTTTGGCGAGTGATTCCCGTTGCTTCTAGGACCTTCTTGGTATACTCCGTTTCGGGTATTTTCATCCGTATATTCGTCTGACGTGCGCAAAGGTCTAGATTCAATGTATCTTCTAAAAGTTTTCTTACTTGGCCTCTAAGAATTGCGGATTTAATTACCCAAAAATGGGTTTAATTAAGATCTTATTACCCTTTTGCCTTCCTTGTCCTGATTATCTACAAGAGAGACCAAAACACGGTTTAGATCAACATTTTATTTATAAATCAGTAGGAAAATGCGATATAATAATGAGAATTGTAGACTAATCATACCCCCATACTTATCTTTTGCTCGTCCCGAGTAAAACAAAAAGAAACTATACTACAAATGTTATTACACCACTTTCGTAGGTAACGTGATTGCACTGAGCATATGCAACAAGCCGTTAAACCGCTAGGTTACCCTAGAGGAGGAGTTTTGTCTCCTGAGGGTTTTCAGCAGATTGCACCCACAAAATCCATAAAGAAAGAAGACAAATGTTAGTATTTTGAAAAAAAAACATTTTGAAAGAGAGACAAGTTTTTGAAATATTTTAGCAAAAATATAAGTGATCTAAGGTCATAAGTCCACCAAAAATTATTCTTCCTTAAACTTATTCTGTATGCAAGATCTTGTCTTCAATTAAGGTAAGAATTTAAAATTGGATTGAATATTTTATCCTTCATAAAACCTAGATAATATGCACTTTGTGATAGTGAAGATTTCTGGGATTTCAACTTTAACTATCAAGCCATTTATTTTTATATATTTTTTCTTTTTCTTCTTTTTCCTTCCCTTAATTTTCTTAGGCTTTCTAGTTTACCCGGTTAGTGAGCCTTTAACCGATGACTCCCAGACCAAACGGTTTTAGGGCACCAGATGAAAAAACATTCCTCGGGTTTAAGGACTCGAGTAAACAAGGCCATAAAACCAAGAGGATTATTTGTTTCTTTTGACCACCATTAGGCGTGAATAATCATGTTTCTTGAGGCATAATTATCCAGCTTAATAAGTGATTTTTTCCTTCGTATATATATTTTTTCTTTTTATTTATTTTTGCTTTATGGTATTTTAGGTCTTTGTATCTATCCCAAAAATTGTGTAAGTGTGAAGTGCATACTATCTAAAGCAAAAAATTTAAGATAAAACTATCCTCCAATTTATCTTACTTAGCCTATAATTTTAAACAAGATCCATTATTTTGACTAGGCTTAAGATATCATAATTAAGGCTTTCTTAATTTCTAAGATCATCTTAATTTTCTTAAAAATAGATCAAAACTTTGTCTCTTATTTCAAAAAATTTTAAAATAAAAAAATCCTATGCAAAAGGGAAGATTTCTAAAAGTATCCTAAAAAAAAGTGTAAAAGAAAGAAAATCTAAAAACTCTACGTTAGTGAACCCTGCCTTACACTTATCTCATGCAATGTCCTCAATGCATCGTGATGTATGTATGCATGAAACAAATAGAGAGGGAAGGAAAAATCACCTCAAGGTGGTGGTTCCAGTGGTGATTTGATTGGTCCACGAATGCAGCCCAATCTAATTTGCGTGGAGTCCAGAAGAACCCACCAGAGACCTCTAAAATACAACCCATTATTATGATGTATATATTTATGATTTTTATTATGAATTTTACCCAATCTAATTTTCAATTTTTTAAAATAATTTCTTGGTCATATTTATCAAGACCTTTGTCCCAAAATGGAGTACAAAAAGATGAAATGTTTGATTTGGACTCAGGAAGTACATGAACTAAGTCCAACTCAGAAAAGTGACTGAAGTTAAGGAAAGCTTTAAGAGTCGAGAATGGTGCAGGAAGTGGGTCCAAATCAAGAAGTTGAAATTCAAGTCCACATTCATTTCTCCATAACGGAATGTGACTTTCAAAGATTGGGGATTCAAGTTCAAGAATGACAGGTAGAAGAATCAAAACTGACTCTAAAATGTTACTCAAATCGGGTAGCAAAATAGGAGTCATTATTGATTCAGGAATTTGAACTGGATCACAAATTTGAGGATCAAAGTCACATTCCTTATTGAGTTCAATTTCATAAAAATGAGAACTTGTCAATGGGACTATCAAAAGAATGAAATTGGTCAAGTTCAATTTATTGATCATAAAAGATTTGTGATTCAATTTCACGATGGATCGGCATAAGATCTAATGTTGACTCGGGAAAAAGGCTGAAATCAGGTAAAAACACCTCAGTCAATATTGAATCAGGAAGTGAAATTGAATTACTAAGTTGAAGTTTAGGATCATATTCATGCTTAAGTTCAATCTCAGGAAAAGGATAACTTGCCAAAATGTCAATAGGATTTTAACATTTGAAGTTTGGTCAATTCAGATGGGTGGACTGAAATTGAATCTTGGTTTCCAAAAGACAAGAGTCATGGGTCAAATCAATAGAGTTAGGGATAGCTGAATTGGTCAAAGATTGATAAGATAAAGTTTTCTCATTCCTATAAATGCTAACCAATTGACTCAATTATGTTTCCAACCTATTGATGACTAGGCAGAAGAGTTTTGAAATTGTAGTGTGGACTCTTGCAAGACTTCTATATCTTTTCTAGATGTGATATTTTTTCAAGTGGATGCTCTAGAATGGAAGTGTAGGAATCTTGATTTTCAAAATAACAAGAGTCATGGGTCAAATTGATAGAGTTAGAGATATTTGGATTGGTCAAAGGTTGATAAGAGAAAGTTTTCACATTCCTATAAATGTTGACCAATTGACTTAATTATGGTTCCAACCTATCAATAAACTGAGAAGAAGATTTTTGAAATTGTCACGCAGACTCCTGCAAGATTTCTATACTCTTTTCGAGACTAGATTTTTCTTCAAGTGGATGGTCCAGAAAAGGAGTATAAGAATCTTGATTTTGGAAAGATAGTGAAGATTGTGAGTCCAATATATTTTGAGCTTGAAGCTCAGACTCACTAAAACATTTCATACTCATTTGTAGGGTAGATGGTTGGTCATTTTGAATAGGTGAAACTGAGGATGAATCATGAAAATATTATGAAATTGGTGAATTGAGCTTCTTTTGTTAGGACTCAAGCATGGCTTGCATGGCTTCTATATTTTTCGAACTCAGATTTTTCTTCAAAATTGGGAAATGGAGATTGTGGAGATTGTGAAAATTGTGGACAAGGTGGTGAAAATTTTGACTCGGGGGAGGTGAATCCCCATTGACTCTGTGAAGAGTGGAAATTATTTTGAAAATTATGGTTAAAAGATTAAGGGTATGGGTTGTATTTATTCGGATAAGGCTAACCTGATGTATTTGGTTAGTTCATATTGTAAAAAACTGGGTTAGAATTATCCGAAACAAATGGGGTCAGTGTGAAATATGGATTCATATTAGGATTGAAAGAATTGTTATTGTTGAATTCCATTTCACAAATAATCACAAACAAACAAAAAGAAAGAAAAAGTCAAAACCAAGCCTATACTAGGGTTGACCTAGACCTAAACGACTCCTAACTGGTCGATTTCCCAGGGGAGGCTGTTGTATGAATCCGACCACAAGCTAATCAGCCAGGTGGGGCAAAATACGGTAGGAAGTATCCGTGTATAAGCAGCGGGCCTTAATTACGCCAAACCACGATATCTTTGAGGCGTAGCCTCTTAATCCCTAACCTTAGACACCGTTTTTATAAGAGTAAGATTCAAAATAAGTTCCACCCTCGGTCAATCTCTTAATGAGTCCGAGATGTCTTAGGGGCCAACATCTATCAATTTTTATTAGGGCTTGGGTTGTGTGAGTGGGGAGGTGGTTTTTGGGCTAAGAAAGGGTGATGAAATCTCCACCTTATCTTGTTTGGGTTTTGCCTTAAGTTCAATTCATGCAAGTGTGTAATATAGACAAGAATATAACACAAAGCGAGTAAATCACCCACGTGTTTGTCTTATGCTATATGCAATGCCATATGTACACCTTAGGCCAGATCACAACAACAGAACAAAATACTGTATATTAGAATTGAATTAACATGTGCCTAAATGCAAATATCTAAATAGTTTTAAAAGCGTCCAAATACTGTATTTTAGTTTTTTAATTTATTACAGTGTGTAGGCAATCAAAGCAGATAATTAGCAGAAGAATACAACAATATATACAACTTGCAAATTCCCTGCAAAAGACAAAGCACAATTGCCACAAAATTGCCGCGTTTTCGCGGCTCTGCTTGAGTTTTCGCGGCAAAGCTTTAGAAGCAGGGTCCCTGCTTTCTAGAGCAGGGATATGCAAGCAAAAGGAGAGTTCTGCAATGTTTAATTTCTGCACAAATTAACCTGCACACCAAAACCGAGAAGATAATGTTAACAAAAACGTGAAATCAAAACCATTCCCATCTCTGGCAACGGCGCCAAAAATTTAATCGGGGCAAAACAAGCACTCTAAAATGTGTGTTTTGTAAAATCAATAAAAAACTTGTATGTGCTAATATTCCCTCGATACTTCTGTTATAGCATTGGCTCAACGGGTCGAATCCACAGGGACGGAAGGTGATAGAAACATTAACGGTTTATGTTCACGTGTTATGTTAACAATTTTTTCTTTGTTAAAGAATGAGAAAAAGAGAAAATAACAGAAATCTTGAAGTGATAGGTGAAGTAGGTGATGAAAACGGCGATGTGAAAATATGATAGAATTGGTTTGAAAACAAAATAGAAAAGAAGATGAAGCTTGTGGTATAGAAAATGAAAACAAAGGTGAACTAAGAGGATGGTAAAAACAACGATAGAAAAAATAATGAAGATTTTGGAATTGATTTTTAAAACAAAGTAAAATAAAACTCCTGCCTACTAACTACCAATTGCTCCACTAACCATGCTAACCTTTTAGTGATAGTTATCTCACATGAACCCTTGGCCATCACTAATCCTTGGCTTCAAGAGACGATATAAAGCATGGCCCATAAGGTTGTTCATCTACATTCAAACAATACATCCATACCACATAACAAGTTGTAAGTTACTATTAATTCATGAAAACCAGTTAGAGGTGAGCATGAAATAAAGAAGACATTGCAAGTTAGCAAGTTAATGGGTTAGGTGCTAGAAATGTTAGAATGTTAGAATCCATCATCATGAGCCATCAATGGCTCTTGCAAGAGCAAAGCCTTGTAAAGACTATTAGATTCATGTAGATTATCAAGTAAGAGGTTAAATAGTTAGTAGTTAGTAGTTAGATTGCCATGAGAAGAAAAAATTAGCTAAGCATCATATAGAAGATGGAGAAGATTACAATGGAGAAGAAAGGAGACACCTTTACATAAATTGTCACCATCTATTACATCAATCTCTCTCTTTCTCTTTCTGAATCTCTCTGCCTTACTACAAGATCTAAAAAGAAATGCAAATACAAAATACAAGAAGAACGCCTATACTACCCTACGCTAAAAGATAGAAAACCTAGCCTAAAAATAAAACTGCTTGCGTTTTGGCCAAACCTTGTCCTATTTATAGGCAAAAGAAGTATCTAGAAGGCGATACGGAGCCACGCGTCGAAGACCGACGCGTGGCCCCACCACATTACTGCAGAAACGCAGCTATTGCTGCATTTTCGCGACAGTACCAAGGACTTAGGTCCCTGATTTTTGGCGAGTGATTCCCGTCACTTCTAGGACCTTCTTAGTATACTCCGTTTCGGATATTTTTATTCGTATATTCGTCTGACGTATGCAAAGGTCTAGATTCAATGTATCTTCTAGAAGTTCCCTTACTTGACCTCCAAGAATTGCGGATTTAATTACCCGAAAATGGGTTTAAGCTCTTATTACCCTTTTACCCTCCTTGTCTTGATTATCTACAAGAGAGATCAAAACACAGTTTAGATTGACATTTTATTCATAAATTAGTAGGAAAATGCGATATAATAATGCAGAATTATAAACTAATTAGAAAACTCTACCTAACACATTTTCGATCAATCCTAATTGCCCTAGCCATATTGATAGGAACCAAGAATTATGGTGTTTTGGAGATTTTAACCGTGACTCAATTTCCTCACATCACCTTGAACTTGATCAATATTAATTCATTGATAAGTTGGCAAGTTTTCATTTTAATGAAATTGAACTTGAAAATAAATGTGACCCCGATCCACAACTTTATGATTCAATTTCAATTTTTGAATTTATATTGACTCCGGTATCATTACGCAATTTATATCCATTTCCCGAGTCAATATTGATTCCCATGCCTATAGACTTTAAAATTGACCATCAATTTTGAAAAGTCACATTCCACTGATAGGAAAAGAATGTGAATTTCAATTTTTTGATTGGCACTTAACTCTTGAACCAAAACTGACTCTTGAACTTAAAGTTGATTGAGTTTATTTCTGGGTCAGTATTGGGTCCCATTCCTTTCATTTCAGAGCCTAAATCATGCAATTCATCATATCACATTCTTCTGTTGGACATAGGTATAGACCATGTGATTCCGTGATGATTTTCAAGATTGGTCATGTAAAGGGAATAATTTTCATGATAGGATCTTGCATGATCTTATTCATGTTGGAGATTGTAAATATATAAATAGAAAAAGGGCAATAAAGGTGGGTTCCATGAATCACCATATTATCTTGATTTGGTAACAACGCTTGGCCCAATTCGACCACCACCAGACCACCATCTTGAGTTAACATTTTTCTTTCTTTTTTTCTTTTACATGCATTTATGCATCCATTTATACATTGAGGACAATGCATGAGATAGGTGTCAGGGAGGGTTCTAACATAACATAGGTTTTCTTTTTACTTTAAAAAAAATAACATTTTGCTTTACTTTTAAAAACTTTTGAAAAGAGAAACAATATTTTGAACTATTTTTTGTAAGAAATTGAGTTAATTTTAAGGAGTAGGAGAATCATAATTAAGATTTCTTATACTTGTCAAAATAAGATTATTTGTTTGATTTTTAGGGTTAAGAAGAAAATTTGAAAAAGTAATTTAGTCTTGATTTTTTATTTTAATGAAATATGCATGCTTTATACATTTACACACTTAGGGTTCAAAAAAATAAAGATTCATATGTCTTATATACATAAAAAAGAATATATATATATATATATCAAAAATCTTCTGATAAGCTGAGAATTTGTTCCTCATAAAGTATAAGTATTCACGCCGAAAAGTAGTGCATATAATAAATAAAATTCTTAGTTTTGTGGTCTTGTTTGCTCGAGTCCCTTGTTTGCTCGAGTCCTTAAGTCTTAGGGGCGTTTTCTCGCCCGATGCCCTAAGACCGTCCAGTTTGGGAGTCACCAATTTAAGGCTTGTTACATGGGCAAATTAGAAACCTAATAGAACTAAGAAATAATACCACAAAAATATTTAAAAAATAAGGCATAAAATTTAGAGTTAAAGAACCCCTAGTCAAAATTTCAAGGTCACGAAGTTGTATATGACTTAGGGTAAGGTAATAGACTAGATGAGAAATACAGTTTGACTCCTTACCTTGGTTGATAATAAGTTTTTTGAATAGAGACTAAGCTTAGGAATAAAAAATTCGATTTTCCTATAACTTATAGATTACTTGAACTCTTATAATAATACTTCAAATATTTTCTCTTTTTTCAAAATGCTTTTCAAAAATATTAACACTTTGTTTCTCTTTTTGTATGGATTTTATGGTGTAATCCACTGAAAACTCTCATGAGACAAAACTCGTCCTCTAAGGAAACCTAGAGGTTACTAAATGCAACCGTGATTCCTACAAAAGTGAGTTAGACTAGGTTAGCTATATTCTACTTTTTATTTGTTTTACTCGAGAACGAGCAAAAGATAGGTGTAGGGTTATGATCAGTCACTGATATTGCATATTTATCGTCATGTTCTCATATTTATTGTTTAATAAACTCTGCTATTTAATTATCTTTTTGTCTAAATATGTGCAAGACCTTTACTAAAGAAGAGGAAAGAGAAAATGAGACCAAAAGCCTACTAAAGTTCAGATTAAATCAAAATTAAGGATTAGGGCAATTGTCAGTTGAATATTAGAGAAAATCAGAGAGATAACACCAAATGAAAATCAGTTAAATTCGGATTTTGATGGATCCATTTCTGTTAGCTGAAGATCAATAGTTATAAAGATGAATACAGAGCCCAAACTGAAAAACTATCAGGAGATAAAGGATGATCTAGCGATAAGAGGTCGCTCACCTTGGATGTGACCATTTGACCACATCGAGGCTATGAAAACGCCACAAATGTCGCATTTTCACCACATTATAGTTAAGATACGGGGAGCATTTGCTTCCCCTATCTTCAGACGCTCTCTCTATTCTGCATTTTGCTATAAATACCTGCATATTCTGAGGCCAGAGGGGACGATTAGGTAGAGATAGATTCCTAGGCTAGTTTTCATTCTACATTAGTGTTAGTTTTTATTTTTATTTTATGTAATTTTTATTCTTTGTAAATATATGTTAGACTGAGATTCATGTAAGTAAGAGAGATTTATTTTGAGAGTGACACTGATGTAAGCTTTCTCCTTTCTTTCATTGTTTCTCTATGTAATCAAAAAGTACAGAATTTTATGTTCTTTTTTGTTTTCGTGTTCTTTTTCTTTTCACTTTTCCTCTTTTGATACCAATTGCAATACAAGTGAGTCTTATAGCATAGAAAGAGCATTGCCTTTGCGAGTGTCATCGATAGCTCATTATGATGGATTCTAGTCTCAGTCTGTCTCATTTCATACTTATGTCATCTTGATGATGTAATGATGAAGAGACGAGAATCAACTCTTATGGTTTATGTGCTGATCGCCTCCACTTCACGGTAACACTGTCGCCAAATATTCAAGGTAAGCATTTGATCAAAGGAGGTAAGTATTTCTTTTTGGTTTTCTTCCTTTCTTTTAATCTATTAGTTTAGATCACCTCCAGTCACAACTCTCTTTTATTCACTCTTTTTTGTTTGTATAAATTTTATTTTTCATTTTTTAAAATCACCATCTTCTCCAATCTACCATCTTCTTCTTAGCTTAACCATAAACTTTATTTTTCTTTTCTTTATAAGAACAAAAGAAGAACTTTTAATCATTTCAAGTGAACTTAAAAGAGACTACAACACGCTTCCATCCATCGCAAGTTCCTTCTTGTAGATGATGACCCACATAGCCATTTGCGATAGCGGTAGAATTGAGAACCTTTCATTCACGTTTCTAAATCTGTATTTTCTATGGAGGTTCAATCTCAATCAGTTGCCCACATTATATGTTAACCTAGGCTCTAATAGCCATCTGTAACACCCTGATCTCACAGGTACGAAGATGCTACGGCGATGTATATACACATAGCGAAAATACCTCCACGTATATACGCTAAGCCTCAGTACAGCGAAATAAACACAATATACATAATAATTTTAGCATAAATAAGTACAAGAATACTTGCAAAATGGGTCAGTGATCATGATATATATGGAAATAGGGATAAATAAGAAAATAAAGTCAGAATAATAAAGATACCTATGAATAGTAATGATAATAGGTCTTCTAACAATATCCCGAGAGACATCAAATACCATGATATCTCGGATCTCCAACCTGGGCACACAAATCTAGGGTCGACAGAAAGCGACCTACTGAGTGGTAAAATGAAAGAAGCGGTAATATATACTATAGTAATACAATCACGATAATAATATATAATATATGTTTAAATACTAGTGATGCAATATAATGATAATAACAATCGGGAGAAGATATAGATGTCATATTTTAGCATCATCAATACCTAACATGTTATAATAACGTCATTCCACAAAGTATCTAATCTTATATCATTACTATCAGTTTATATATCCGGACCGTGCTATCATAAATAATAGGTAAGTAACTTTGAAGAATTATGATACTGTAGTCAATAGAGTTATACCATTTATATATAATTTTCAATATGCGTAATATGATACAATATTAAGTGTTCCTAATTACATCAATGTGTACAAGTAACATGTAGTAAGTTTTAATTACTTTATATTTCTTATTTAATTAAATAATAATAGTAGTATAATGATATTGTGATGAATATGTACAAGTAAATATGAAGTATGCAGAATAAGCATACTATAGTGTTGTGATTATACAATAACAGTATCTACAGGATATATATGAAATGCACAGTGTATGTGTAAATGAATAGTGTGTCACCCCCTGAAGTATAATAAGTATCAGAAAGTGTAATAAGGTATACAAGTGACATGATAGTGGATAAATATCAGGAAAGTAACAAGTACAAATGAACAGTAATATACATGTATCAAGAAAGTCATGTTATTTATATAATAACAACAATCAGTACCTCTTGGTATTTTAATCAATCTCTTCCAGTGCCCATATTATTGACAATTCATACCAGAGCTCGCACTCCGGCCGAACCTATCCGAATATGGCATACGGGTACCATGATCCGAACGAGAGAGTGACCAAATAATAAGTGTTCCCGACATCACTATTGTTTATATTGTTTATTATGTTAATTGAAAATACAGTAGTCAAGGAGCTCTAATTAGGTGGGTGTATCCCATGCATATCCGAGATCACGGCCTTAAATAAGCCCCTGGCTGCTGAGACTAGGGTCGGCCGCTGAGGCGAAACAAGTAATGAGAAACAGGAGCTCAATGAGCTATAACAGACGGTAGCTAGCACTGCCACATCCCCTGCAGTGGGACTATATTAGATCCAGACATCCACCTAGTAAGATCTAGTTAACCATCAAATCTCCCTCAACCCCAAATTATATTTATTATATTTAATCTCCATAGTGTATCAGGGGCAAGAACAGTGCATGGTACATATAACACGATAACAGGACATGAGCTTTGTTGATAGCACGAAATAAAATAACGAGAAACGGGAAATAAGAGATGTGGGGTTTTAGAGGTGACCCTCGTGGCTTAGATCCACGTGGCACTTAGTTCCACACGTCGCATATCAATAGCTCACATGTTCAGTAACAAGAATAGCATATCAATATCAAGATTACATGAAACAAGCATGTAATAGTTATGTAACATGTCCAGTAAAAGAAATATCATATCAGTATCAGGATTATAGGAAATAAGCATGTAATAGTCATGTACAGGGATGCATAAGTATGCGTGTAACAATAAGCCACATAACAAGAATATAAGAATGGTCAAAGCTTTTATATAAATAAATGCATGTGACAAGTACAATCATAGCAGTGTAGAGTACTAAAGTGTCTGTGTAACGATGATATTAGTATATAGAATAATAGTGTCCATATAATAGTGATACTAGCTTAAGAAATAATAGTGTCAAGTATACATGTAATAATGACATTTTCAGTGTAATAAAGTATTTGTGTATCAGTATACATGTAACAGTATCTGTGTAACTGTGATTCAGTACATGAAATAATAGTGTTCAAGAATATGGTGTAATAATGGCCAGGATGTCAGTGGTTATTCAAGTATAATAACAGTGTCAGGGATTTATATATCAGTATTTTTGTTATAATGCCTTCATTATTAACATGATCAATATCACAAACGAAATACAATTATCTACTTTCAAACACTTCACAATCATTTTAAGAATTATTAATTTATTAACTTATTAGTTTAGAACATCGTTATCAATAATCCAATAATTACTTATTATTAACATATATAACTAATCCATTTGTATTCTATATTAAATCAATAATCATTATCTTATTAAATATGTTTAGAAAGTAATCACATATATTTTAATTGTCAGGATTTACCATTTACATGATTTATTAATAATTTACTAAGTAAATTAATAACTTAATTTAAATTCCACATAATGAAATATGATTTATATAATAAAAACACTCATATAGCTTGTACAAGGATATAGCTCGTCTTTCTACGATCGCAACGACTCCAGAATCGTCCAATTTGGAGTTTGGATGCTCTAGATAAAGCCCAAACACTAAAACTAATAAAATAGGTTAAATATGTAATAAATACGTTAAAAATGCAAATGTTATAAACTATCAGGGAGTTTTATGCAAAGTTACCTTTACAATGAATTGGGTTTGAATTGTTAACTAGTCTTGTTCAAATCCATAACCCGAACCCAACTAACTTAAGTGGCTATTGAGTAAGCGGGTTAATGAGTAGCGGGTTAAGGGTTATTAGATTTGGGCCTAATAGAAAGAGAAAGAGAACGAGAGAGAAGAAAGAGAGGAGAGGGGAGCAGGGCAGTGCTACCCAGAGCGTGGTTGCGTGGCCATGGTCGGCCGACGGCGCATGGGGAGTGTAGGAGATAAGAGAGATAGGGTGAGTGAGGAGGAGAAAGAGAGATAGATTGAAGAGAGAAAGGGAGAGAGTTGGCTTGATGGTCGCGGGGTAGCACGACGGCCTGCCGGTGGTGATGGTGGCAGGGCCACCGGCGGGTTTGGGCCCTCCTTGAAACATGAGAGACAGTAAGGGAGGGAGAGACAGTGAGAAGAGAGAGTGAGAGAGGAAAAGAGAGAGTATAAATGAGAAAGAAAGAGAAAGACAGGTAGAGATTAGAGAGTTTAGAGAGAGTAAGAAAGGGAAATAAAAAGAAAGCGAGAGAATGGAGGTGGGTATGGTGGTGGAGAAACTTGGGGAGTAAGAAAGAAGGAAAAAAAGAGGTAAAGATGATTTTTAATATTATTTAATTAATATTTTAATTGGGTTAAAATTGGACTAATTTTGAATGTTTCCTAAAAATTCTATAAAAAGAGAATATTATCTTGAAAAATAATGTGAAATTGATTTTAAGAAATTTAGTCTGGTTTGCAGATTAAAAATTCTGAAATGTATCACCGATACCGGTCGACACCGGTTCAGCCAAATTTTCAATTAATTCAGAAAAATTCCTAAAAATATGCTAAAATAGAAATATAATTTTGAAGAACAATATTAAAATGAATTTTGAAAACTCAACTCCATTTGTGAATTAAAAATTATAAAGCCAGTTATCGATATCGGCCGACACCGAACTTAGAGATTTTCAAAATAATCCTGAAAAATTTCAGAAAAATATGAAAAATCTAAAATATTAGAAAATAATATCTGAAACTAAAATCGATATAATTTGACTACCTGAAAAGTCAAATAAAATTTGTACGCTGTATCGAATACCGTACTATGACACGCACATCTAAAACCGGGGGTTACAATGCGCCTACCAGCGCGAGCAGTTATGGATGGTAGTAGAATTTCTGGCATGCAATCCCAACCAACCAGCATCGTTGATCATGGTCATTACAACAAATCCAACACGTGCAAATCATGAAGTTACAATAGTCCATCAATTCTGCCTCCAAGCCTGCATTAATTTAGTTATATATTATCCTTCTTCTTCAAGGAGGAGGAGGTTACTTCCCAAAACCTCAAAGCACACACACCCTACTACATTGGAAGTTTTCTTATTCCAATCCAGCACTACACTTGCAGTCTCCTTGTGCTAGTCCATCCATTACATACTAGCATTTCCTGTGCTAGTCCATCCTATCACATTAGCAGTCTTCCTGTGCAAGTCCATCTCGAAAGGCACTTGCAATTTTTCTCTGCTCGGTCTACCCACCTTTCCTTTCTAACTACTAATCTCATGCCCAAGAGTCTTAGACTGGTGCCACTCCAGTGCTCCTAAACTGAATGGTGTCCTTCCTCTGTATGCTCTGGCAGGTCAGATCGGGGATCGTCCCGTTGCTTGTGGCGAAGATTCATCCACCTCGAACTGGTGAGATTTTCCTCACTATAAACTGGTGCTTTCATTGAGATATTGAGTTTTCACTCGAGGTCTCTCTCCCTTCCAACCAAACCTTTCTCAAGAAGGCTCTCTCCTAGATCGATGGCCCCCAAAAAGCATATAATCATCCACAATGGTACCCCTTCCATGGGCGGGACCAATACTAACACTGGGGGCATGGTCCCATCACACGCCTCTAACCACAAGCGCGCCACAGATGCAATCGGCTTCTCCCCGTCTCAAAGGATTGCCATTAGCGCCCAACAGTCGGGATTCAAAGGCCAGATCTTTCAGATGCTCGCTGATATGAAAGAGCAGATGAAAGAGCAGCAAGCCCAGTCAGATCGCAATCAGGAATAGGCGGCTCTCGATCGCGAGAATGCCATTCATGAACAGGAGGCGTTGAGGTAACTCAACGACCAACTTCAGTCTCAAATCGTCGTTCTCCAAGGCACTAAAGCATAATTGGTGGACGAATCTAGAGTTGGAGAGACGCAGAGTGATGGGCTCATCATGAATCTGAGGGCCTATACCAACATCTCCCATGTACAAAGACAGCTCCGACAGTGAAGCAGGCTCATTTCGTTACTAAACAGGGGTTCAACGCAGCCAGACTCAGAGAAAGATTGAAGAGCTTAACTGCATTAAAACCCTTGATGACCTAGTCTAAAGGCGGATCCAAGAGGCGAAGCTGCAGTATCGTAGCTGACTGACACTGGCAGTTTCCAGGGTCTCCAACTTCCCTCTCTCCAAAGATATCCTGGAGTATGAGTTCCAGAAGAAGTTCTCATCTCCGACCATTGACAATTACTCCAGAGCGAGTGACCGTGTTCAGCACATCAGACACTTTTGGGATAAGATATTAATCCACTCCCGCAATGACGCCCTCATGTGCCTAACCTTTTCATCCAGTCTGAAAGGCGTGCCCTCGGATTGGTTCTATTCCCTGCCGCCACATTCTCTCCACAATTTCGAGGAGGCAACCAAGGCATTCTTCACTCAATACGTCTTCCGCTGGGAGGTTAAGAAAAACAACCACCATATCCTCTCTATCAAAATGAGGTAGCGTGACAACCTTAACTACATCAACTACTTTCAAAGCCAGTTTGTTAAGATTCCTAACTGCGGTAAAGATGTATCTGCACTCGTGTTCATCAACGGACTGTTGATTGTACTCCAAAATTGTATTTTTATCATCACTTTTACATATATATCCTTGATCATTCCTTTACTAATTAATGCTATTAACCCCTTTTTTTATTATGGTGTGTAGTTACTTAAATGAGAGGATAAAGATACAAGAACCTTCATTTTATCACTAATCCTATCTAAAGTTAAATTTTAAATTAAATTGAATCCAAAGGAGGAAAGGATTAATCTTCATCTCCTATTCAAGTTCAAATTCAGAAGATAAAGTCTTAGAAGATGAAGGGGATAAATCTAATCTACAATGAAAAGAGGATAATTCAAATTAAATGGAGTTCAAAATCAATTCAGACTCGGATTCTGACTGAACACTTTTCGTATTCGGATCATAACTTTTTCTACAGATATTCAAATCTAATGATTTAAGATGCTACAGAAAGAAGACTTGAAGAACAATTCTTCGGTTTATCAGTCTGTTAAATTCAGCCGTCTGATGAGTCATATTCAGCAAATAACACGCCAAATTGCTGCAAGACTGAATTCCTTGTTGAATTAGAAATTTTCTAATTTGTATCCTATTGTGATTAGATTTGATGTCTATTTAAAGAACTAAAATCTCTCATTGTAAAGCATCTCCACATCAGAGATCATAACTTAGGATTTTTCTTTAAGTCTCTTCTCCAAATTTCTTTTATAATTTTTATTTCTAGTTCTACTTCTAATTAAAGATTAGTGAGAAGGAGAAGCCATTGTAAATTGAGGTGACAGATCAATATAAGGTGCTTTCGTTCTTTTCATATCACTTTTGTTATTTATTTTATTTTATTTTTTTGTATTTTTTATTTCTTGCTTTCTTTTGCTTATCATATTTACCATAAGTAGCTAGATTTTTCTCATGGCTTGCTAAGATATCACCACGATCACATCTAATGTCTAGTAGATAACCTTATTATATCATATACATGCCTACTCTAATTTTTATTCTTGAAGGCTCATTGTAACCCCCTGATCCCCGGTGTACGTATAACAGTATCGGTACGCGATACGACGTACAAAAATTGATTTTACCTCCATGGTAGTCCGATTGAGTTGCTTTCAGTTTCAAATATCATTTTCTAATATTTGAGATTTTTCAGGATTTTCTGGAAATTTTCTGGATTATTTTGGAAAATCTCCGTAGTCGGTGTCGACCGATACCGATTACCGGCCTTCCGATTTTTATTTCACAAACGGAGTAGAATTTTTAGAATCGACTTTCACCATATGTCTTAGAATCTCATGAGCTACATTTGGGTATTTTTGGGGATTTTTCTGAATTTATCGAAAATCCGGCCAAACCGGTGTCGTCCGTATCGGCGAGACACTCCGGGATTTTTAATTTGCAAACTGGATCAAATTTCTTCAAACCGTCTTCATATTATGTCTCAGTATAATATTCTCTATTTTTTGTAATTTTTGGGTACCGTTTGGAGCAAGTCAATTTTTGACCCTATTAAAATAATATTATTTTAAAAAGTTTCTTTTCTTTTTCTTTTTCTTTCTCTTTCCCTTCTTCTTCTTTCCAGCGCTTTCTTCCCCCACCGCCTTTGACCAATGCCACCGCCATCTCTCTCTCCTTCTTCTTTAAAAATCTCCCCTCTCTCTATCTCTCTAAAAACTCTCTCACTACCATCTCTCTCTCAAATTTCTCTCTCCTCTCTCTATTTCTCTTTCTCTCTCTTTCCTTTCCTGCGGAGCTCGAACCCATGCCCGCGGTCAGAGGTGGCCGCCGGCCAGGCGCCACCGGCCCTCTTCTTCTTCCTTTTCTTCTTCTTTTCTTCTTCTTTTTCTTTTTCTTTTTCTTTTTCTTTCTTTCTTCTCTTCTTCCCCTGCTGCTGCTTCTTCTTCTTCTTCTTCTTCTCTTTTCCTTTCTTTTCTCTGTTTTCTTCTCTTTCTTTCTTTTCCTCTCCCTCTTCCCCTTACTCTCTCTACCTCACCCTCTCTCTCCGCCGCCGGAGCCGGGGCCGTCGCCGGCGGCCGGGATCGCCGCCGGCGACCAACCAGCACCGCCGGCCAGCCCAGCTGGCCGGCTGGCTGAGGATTGGCAGCAGCAGCAAGCTGCTGCTGCCCCCTTTTATGTTGTGTGGGTTTGGGTTTTACCCAAACCCATTAACCCAATAGGGTTAATTAAAACCCAATAGGCCCGAAAACCGACCCATTACCCATTACTCCAAGTTATTCGGGTTTGGGGTTGTGGATCTGGACCTGACCCGTTATGAGTCAAACCCGCATCCAAACACATTACAGGTAATTTTACAGAAAACCCCCTGTGGCATTTTCTTAATTGCGTTTGAATTATGTTTATTTACATATTTAACCCCAATTTATGATTTTTAGCGTTCGGGCGATATCGGGAGCATCTGGACTCCGATTCGGGCGATTCTGGATCCGTTGCGATCGTGGAAAAGAGAGCTACCTCTCCATGGCCAGTTTGTGAGTGTTTTTATTTTATAAATTATCTTTTTAGTCTATTAATTGAACTTGGTTGCTTTATTAATGACGGTAAATCTTAATTGGTACACCATATTAAAACATTGTAATAAACACTGTACTTATATAGGCCTGATACCTAATAGACGTAGAGTGTAACACTGGATACCTATTAGGTCATGTTCATGGACCACTGACATCTGGCCCACTATGTCACCATATGTTTGGACACTATCATATCATGTATCGTATCACAGTAACGTTACCTGCATACGGTTCCACAGATACGCTATGACACGACACTGTCACTAGACATGCATGCTAGATACTGTTACTATAATTTACAGGACATGATATTATATGATACACGGACTACTGTTATTCCATGTACAAGTGTTGCACATATACGTTACACGAATTTCACTAGTACACGCATATCACATTAGTGTAGTTCACGGTACCTGATATTAGATACCGACCACTGTTATTACATGTACAGATACTATGACACGTCATACTCTTAATTCATATTCATATATACATGCACCATTTCACGGATACTCGTTACACAGACATCACTGTTACATATACTCACCGCACGAGTGTGCATGCATGTATTGTCTCTATCTTATTGTCATCACTGTACATATTATATATATTATTGTTCCATGTTATTCCAGTATGCATGTTATATGACTATTTCCTGTTACTGATATGGATATCCCGATACTGGACATGAGAGCTGTTGATATGCGATATGTGGAATCCCACATCTATTGTTCTTGTTACATTGTTCTCGTTATATTGTTACCGTTATATTGTTCCCGTTACTCGTCATATTGTTCTATGCTATCAACAGAACTCTGGTCCAGTTATCATGTTACCCGTATCATGTACTGTATTTATTCTTGTTCCATTGTATGCATGACATATCAGATCATAAAGCTAACTGGGGTATGGGGGAGACTTGACGGTTGATTAGATCTTATCGGATGATGTACTGGATCCATATTGTTTTCCCACTGCAGGGGATGGTAGTGCTACTACCAATTGCTCCATGAGCTCTTGTTACTTGATTCATGCTCCCCTTTTAGCGGAGGGCCCTGGTCCTTGCAGCCAGGGGCTTGTTTAAGGCCGTGATCCCGGGTATGCACGGGATACATCCACCCGATAAGAACTCCTCGACCATGGGTTTCCAATTAACATAATAAAACAGTATACACAATAGTGACATTGGGAACACTTGTTATTTGGTCACTCTCTCGTTTGGATAATGGTACCCGTAGGCCATGTCCGGATGTGTTCGACTGGAGTGCGGGCTCCAGTATGAACTGCCAGTGGTATGGGACACTGGAAGAGAGTGATTGTAATACCAGGTGGTACTGACTGCTACTATTGTATAAATCACATGACATGCCTGGTACATGTATGCTATCATGCTACTTTATCCGATATCATGTTACCTGTATACTTATTACTTTACCTGGCATATGTTATACTTTCTATGATGGCATACGATGCATGTTCTGCATTGCATAGCATACGACACATATATCTGCATTGCATATATTATGCTTTCTGTCTTATGTATACCTTGCAGACATCAGTATTGCATATGCCCAACACAGTATTGTGGTTCATATTGCACATGGCCACCTACATGTTGACTTCTATCACATCACCACTAGACGATTATAGACATGACCCGGTAATAACCGGTTAGGTAGTGATGGTATTAAAAGATGGCATGTTTATATATTTGCACTGCTTTCATGTTTATCTATTTCTACTGTTTATATATTCTATTTATATGGTATCACTAGTCCAACCTCATGTACTATATATTATTATCGTGCTTGTAGTACTATTGTATATATTACTGTCTCCTTCATTTTACCACTCACTAGGTCACTTTCTGACGACCCTGGGTTTGCGTGCCCAGATTGGAGATACGTGTACCGTAGTATCCGAGAATGCCTTGGAGTCACATAGGAGATTCTTCATCGAGACCCTTCATAGGTATCTTGGTGATTTATTTGATTTCTGTTATCTTATTTGTCCCTACTATTCATTTCTGGTAGTCATTTCTGTTATGATCGCTGACCTCTTTCTGCAGGTATTCTTATACTTATTTCATGCTGGAACTCATGACTATATGGAGGTAATGTACTGTACTGAGGCTTAACGTACGCGTGAGCGTGTTTTCACCTCGCGTATGTACGTCGCCATAACTTCTCCGTATCCTTGGGATTGGGGCGTTACATAGTGGTATCAGAGCCTAGGTTTCACACCTGGTGTGGGTAACCACCTGGGTCAATACTCGGGCTCTTACCAACAGTACAGTCCGGTTCAGATTAACTGATCTGTATCTGAATTTGGGGATTCCAGCACCGAGTACAAGAATACCATGACCTTGACAATTCATCTCTTGACTCTGTTCTCTGATTTCCTTCCAGTTGTCCCCCAGAATATCTGATTTTCTTCTCGCTTTCTTTGCATCTTCTTGCATCCAATCCATTCGTGTTAGTTTACTTCTCCGTCCCGAGTACTTTATAGATATCAGAGTGCGCAGCGGAAGTGTCGTGGACCCGTAACCTTTCAGCTTGGGAGTTGGAAATATTGTTCTCACACCTGAATGAAAATTGCGAGGACGCAATTTTTGTAAGGTGGGGAGAAATGTAACCCCCTGATCCCCGGTGTACGTATAACAGTATCAGTACGCGATACGACGTACAAAAATTGATTTGACCTCCGTGGTAGTTCGATTGAGTTGCTTTCAGTTTCAAAAATCATTTTCTAATATTTGAGATTTTTCAGAATTTTCTGGAAATTTTCTGGATTATTTTGAAAAATCTCCGTAGTCGGTGTCGACCGATACCGATTACCGGCCTTCCGATTTTTATTTCACAAATGGAATAGAATTTTTAGAATCGGCTTTCACCGTATGTCTTAGAATCTCATGAGCTACGTTTGGGTATTTTTGGAGATTTTTCTAAATTTATCGAAAATCCGGCCAAACCGGTGTCGTCCGTATCGGCGAGACACTCCGGGATTTTTAATTTACAAACTGGATCGAATTTATTCAAACCTTCTTCATATTATGTCTCAGTATAATATTCTCTATTTTTTGTAATTTTTGGGTACCGTTCGGAGCAAGTCAATTTTTGACCCTATTAAAATAATATTATTTTAAAAAGTTTCTTTTCTTTTTCTTTTTCTTTCTCTTTCCCTTCTTCTTCTTTCTAGCGCTTTCTTCCCCCACCGCCTTTGACCAACGCCACCGCCATCTCTCTCTCCTTCTTCTTTAAAAATCTCCCCTCTCTCTATCTCTCTAAAAACTCTCTCACTACCATCTCTCTCTAATTTCTCTCTCCTCTCTCTATTTCTCTTTCTCTCTCTTTCCTTTCCTGCGGAGCTCGAACCCATGCCCGCGGCCAGAGGTGGCCGCCGGCCAGGCGCCGTCGGCCCTCTTCTTCTTCCTTTTCTTCTTCTTTTCTTCTTCTTTTTCTTTTTCTTTTTCTTTTTCTTTCTTTCTTCTCTTCTTCCCCTGTTGCTGCTTCTTCTTCTTCTTCTTCTCTTTTCCTTTCTTTTCTCTGTTTTCTTCTCTTTCTTTCTTTTCCTCTCCCTCTTCCCCTTACTTTCTCTACCTCACCCTCTCTCTCCGCCGCCGGAGCCGGGGCCGCCGCCGGAGGCCGGGATCGCCGCCGGCGACCAACCAGCGCCGCCGGCCAGCCCAGCTGGCTGAGGATTGGCGGCAGCAGCAAGCTGCTGCTGCCCCCTTTTATGTTGTGTGGGTTTGGGTTTTACCCAAACCCATTAACCCAATAGGGTTAATTAAAACCCAATAGGCCCGAAAACCGACCCGTTACCCATTACCCATTACTCCAAGTTATTCGGGTTTGGGTTGTGGATCTGGACCCGACCCGTTATGAGTCAAACCCGCATCCAAACCCATTACAGGTAATTTTACAGAAAACCCCCTGTGGCATTTTCTTAATTGCGTTTGAATTATGTTTATTTACATATTTAATCCCAATTTATGATTTTTAGCGTTCGGGCGATATCGGGAGCATCCGGACTCCGATTCGGGCGATTCTGGATCCGTTGCGATCGTGGGAAAGAGAACTACCTCCCGGTGGCTAGTTTCTGAGTGTTTTTATTTTATAAATTATCTTTTTAGTCTATTAATTGAACTTGGTTGCTTTATTAATGACCGGTAAATCCTAATTGGTACACCATATTAAAATATTGTAATAAACACTGTACTTATATAGGCCTGATACCTAATAGACGTAGAGTGTAACACTGGATACCTATTAGGTCATGTTCATGCACCACTGACATCTGGCCCACTATGTCACCATATGTTTGGACACTATCATATCATGTATCGTATCACAGTAACGTTACCTGCATACGGTTCCACAGATACGCTATGACATGACACTGTCACTAGACATGCATGCTAGATACTGTTACTATAATTTACAGGACATGATATTATATGATACACGGACTACTGTTATTCCATGTACGAGTGTTGCACATATACGTTACACGAATTTCACTAGTACACGCATATCACATTAGTGTAGTTCACGGTACCTGATATTAGATACCGACCACTGTTATTACATGTACAGATACTATGACACGTCATACTCTTAATTCATATTCATATATACATGTACCATTTCACGGATACTCGTTACACAGACGTCACTGTTACATATACTCACCGCACGAGTGTGCATGCATGTATTGTCTCTATCTTATTGTCATCACTGTACATATTATATATATTATTGTTCCATGTTATTCCAGTATGCATGTTATATGACTATTTCCTGTTACTGATATGGATTTCCCGATATTGGACATGAGAGCTGTTGATATGCGATATGTGGAATCCCACATCTATTGTTCTTGTTACATTGTTCTCGTTATATTGTTACCGTTATATTGTTCCCGTTACTCGTCATATTGTTCTATGCTATCAACAGAACTCTGGTCCAGTTATCATGTTACCCGTATCATGTACTGTATTTATTCTTGTTCCATTATATGCATGACATATCAGATCATAAAGCTAATTGGGGTATGGGGAGACTTGACGGTTGATTAGATCTTATCGGGTGATGTACTGGATCCATATTGTTTTCCCACTGCAGGGGACGGTAGTGCTACTACCAATTGCTCCATGAGCTCTTGTTACTTGATTCATGCTCCCCTCTTAGCGGAGGGCCCTGGTCCTGGCAGCCAGGGGCTTGTTTAAGGCCGTGATCCCGGGTATGCACGGGATACATCCACCCGATAAGAACTCCTCGACCATGGGTTTCCAATTAACATAATAAAACAGTATACACAATAGTGACATTGAGAACACTTGTTATTTAGTCACTCTCTCGTTTGGATAATGGTACCCGTAGGCCATGTCCGATGGGTTCGACTGGAGTGCGGGCTCCAGTATGAACTGCCAGTGGTATGGGACACTGGAAGAGAGTGATTGTAATACCAGGTGGTACTGACTGCTACTATTGTATAAATCACATGACATGCCTGGTACATGTATGCTATCATGCTACTTTATCCGATATCATGTTACCTGTATACTTATTACTTTACCTGGCATATGTTATACTTTCTATGATGGCATACGATGCATGTTCTGCATTGCATAGCATACGACACATATATCTACATTGCATATATTATGCTTTCTGTCTTATGTATACCTTGCAGACATCAGTATTGCATATGCCCAACACAGTATTGTGGTTCATATTGCACATGTCCACCTACATGTTGACTTCTATCACATCACCACTAGACGACTATAGACATGACCCGGTAATAACCGGTTAGGTAGTGATGGTATTAAAAGATGACATGTTTATATATTTGCACTGCTTTCATGTTTATCTATTTCTACTGTTTATATATTCTATTTATATGGTATCACTAGTCCAACCTCATGTACTATATATTATTATCGTGCTTGTAGTACTACTGTATATATTACTGTCTCCTACATTTTACCACTCACTAGGTCGCTTTCTGACGACCCTGGGTTTGCGTGCCCAGATTGGAGATACGTGTACCGTAGTATCCGAGAATGCCTTGGAGTCACATAGGAGATTCTTCATCGAGACCCTTCATAGGTATCTTGGTGATTTATTTGATTTCTGTTATCTTATTTGTCCCTACTATTCATTTCTGGTAGTCATTTCTGTTATGATCGCTGACCTCTTTCTGCAGGTATTCTTATACTTATTTCATTCTGGAACTCATGACTATATGGAGGTAATGTACTGTACTGAGGCTTAACGTACGCGTGAGCGTGTTTTCACCTCGCGTATGTACGTCGCCATAACGTCTCCGTATCCTTGGGATTGGGGCGTTACACTCATTAGGATAAGCAACTAGGTCAAATATTTGCAAATACTTCTTAACTGTTTTTCTTAATCTATACTTGATGAAAATCTTGATATTTTAATGTTAAACATTGATTAGTGTTATTTCAAATAGGGTTGAGATTTGCTAAATACTTTCTAATGATTTTTTCTTACTTTATACTTGATTGACAATCTTGATATTATAATGTTAAAACTTGGATGGTATTATTTAAAATCTAACCTAGTTTCTATCCTATGTATCTTGCTCCGTTTTGTGGTAGAATATCATGTTTAAGATTTGAAGTGAAGTAACTATCTATCTACCATTAGCATGTATGGTGGTTGATTATTAGTAAACTGTGAAATTTTCTTTTAGTTTGATTCTTTATCCACATAAAATCAATCCCCTCTTTTTCACGTTCTTTAAATAGAGAAGATAATAAGAAGACAATATTACTGAAAAGCTTCCATCGCGAGGTTCGACCCGTTTAGCTCTTACTATAGCGGTTAAATTGCAAAGATTTAGAGTTTAAACCAATCACATACACTCTTCATATCTCTGTACTCTATTTTGTGCAATCAAATTTTGGCGCC
Source organism: Agave tequilana (assembly GCA_038442645.1). Taxonomy (NCBI): domain Eukaryota; kingdom Viridiplantae; phylum Streptophyta; class Magnoliopsida; order Asparagales; family Asparagaceae; genus Agave; species Agave tequilana. The sequence goes on along the minus strand of JAVJIF010020434.1, from coordinate 26,563 downwards.
ATTGCCGGGGAGGGAACGGTATATATTGTTTTCTAACTTAGGCTAGATTTTTTTATTTATTTCTCTTTGTTTTTAACATTTCTTATGTGATATAGCTTATTACAACAATTTTTTCAATTTTAATGGTAATTCATATTATACCTCGACCTCTTTTGAATCAGATATTACCAACCAGACATATCATAACGTTAACCAACCAAGCATGCCTAGTTGGTCTTATCCAAATCAACATATGCCCCAACCTCAATTTCATGAAATAAATTGGAATAATCATCTCTACTCCTCACCGAGTCAATGGAGATACAACACCGTTGAGCCATATTGTCAACCACCTTTCCAACCATCATCTTCATATACTTCTTTTCTCACACCACCATAGAAGAACCTACCCATTTGAAAAAGAGCATAGAATTCATGATTCAGTCCTCAAATGATCCATTCGATAGGTTAGAAGAAAAAATAGATCATATGCAAGGTTTAATGAATGAGCAAATTTTTAGACTTTCAAACATCCTTAAACTAACTAATCAAGTTGATAGGAACCAAGAATCATGGTGTCCTGAAGACCTTGATCAAAATTCAATTTCATCGCACCAACATGAACTTGATCAATCCCAAACCTATAGACAAATTGGCAAGTTTTAACTTTAATGAGATTGAATTAGATTGTGAATGCGAACCCGGTCCTCAACTTTATGATCTAATTTCAAACTTTAAATCTATGTTGACTCCGGTGTCTTTACCTCATTTGGACCCAATTTTCGAGCCAACATTAATTCCAGTACCCGTATATTATGAAATTGGATCATCTATTTTGGGTAGTCACATTCATTTGATGGAACATGAATATGAACTTAAGTTCTTTGACTTGGAGACCACTTTTGAACCAAACCCGACTGTCGAAGCTAAAATTGATTTTCCCGAGCTGGTATTGGTTCCCAATCCTATCGTTCTTGAGCCCAAATCAATCACTTCATTAAGTCAAATGCTATTGTTAGACCAAGGTGTAGACAATGATGACCCTGAGATGGTATTTCAAGATTGGTCATCCAACCAAGATAGTTTCAATGTTAGGATCTTACGTGATCCTATACATTTGGGGGATAATAATAATGTACACAAAAAAGAGGTCATAAAAGGTGAGTTTCTTGATGATCCACAATATTTTGATTGGGTAGCAATGCTTGGCCCAATCCGGCCACCACCGGAACCACCACCTTGAGGTCACATTTTGCCTTCCCTTTCTTCTTTTTCATGAATACATGCATTGATTCATACATTGAGGACAATGCATGAGATAGGTGTGGGGGAGGGTTTACTAACATACTAACATCGGTAGATACTAACAATTTTTTTAAAAAAACACTTTTTGAAAAAGGAAAGAATATTTTGACTTATTTTTGTAAGCAATTAAGTTAATTTTAAGGAATAGGAGAATCATAATTAGAATTTCTTAACACTTGATTAAAATAAAAATTATTTGTTTGATTTTTAGGTTTAGGAGAAAAAATTGAAAAAGTAATTTAGTCTTAATAATTTTACCTTAATGAAATATGCATGCTTTAAACACTTACACACTTGGGATTCAAAACAAAGACTCTTGTATCTTAGAAAAAAATATATATAAAATAAACAAATTTAATTATTGATTAGTTAGGTACTTTGGCCTAAGAAAGTCTTGGTATTTACGCGAAAGGTAATTAGGTAAGTTTGAAAAAATATATATAAATAGATTATATGTATTAACACATTTAATAATCAATTAGTTAGGTATTAGGGCCTCAAGAAGCCTTATTACTTACACAAAAAAAAATTAGATGAGTTATACATATTTAAAAAAAGAGAAAAAGAAAAAAAAGAAGTGCTTAAAAGGCAACGAAGTGGTAATACTTCGAACTTCTACAAAAAAAAATTATATATATTAAAAAGAGTTGAAGTTTAAGAATCCTAAGTAAAAAATTCGCGTTCACAAAGATGCATATGACTTAGGGTAAAATAAAAGATTAAGTGAGAAATTCAGTTTTAATCCTAACATAAATTGATGATAAATATTTGCATCGAGACTAAGTATAGGAATGAATAATTTAATGATCCTAAGACTTATAGATTACTTGATTTCCTCAAAGATACTTTAAATATTTTCTCTCTTTCAAAATAGTATTTCGAAAATACTAACATTTTATTTTTCTTTCTTTATGAATTTTGTGGGTGTAATTCACCGAAAATCCTCACGAGACAACACTCGTCCTCTAAGGTATCCTAGAGGTTTAACGGCTTGTTGCACGTGCTAAGTGCAATCGTGATTCCTACGAAAGCGAGTTAGGTTAGATTAAATTAGTTTCTAACATTTGGTTTTGCTCGAGGACGATCAAAAGATAAGTGTGGGGGCGTGATTGTACTCCAAAATTGTATTTTTATCATCACTTTTACACATATATCCCTAACATTCCTTTACTAATTAATACTATTAACCCCTTTTTTATTATGGTGTGTAGTTACTTAAATGAGAGGATAAAGATACAAGAAGCTTCATTTTATCACTAATCCTATCTAAAGTTGGATTTTAAATTAAATTGAATTCAAAGGAGGAAAGGATTAATCTTCATCTCTTATTCAAGTTCAAATTCAGAAGATAATGTTTAAGATGCTACGGAAAGAAGACTTGAAGAACTACAATTCTTCAGTTTATCACTCTGTCAAATTCAGCCGTCTGATGAGTCATATTCAGCAAATAGCACGCCAAATTACTGCAGAACTGAATTCCTTGTTGTATTAGGAAATTTCTAATTTGTATCCGATTGTGATTAGATTTGACGCCTATTTAAAGAGCTGAAATCTCTCATTGTAAAGCATCTCCACATCAGAGATCATAACTTAGAATGTTTCTTTAAGTCTCTTCTCTAAATTTCTTTTGTAATTTTTATTTCTAATTCTACTTCTAATTAAAGATTTGTGAGAAGGAGAAGCCATTGTAAATCGAGGTGACAGATCAATACAAGGTGCTTTCGTTCTTTTCATATCTCTTTTGTTATTTATTTTATTTTTGGTTTTTCGTGTTTTTTTATTTCTTACTTTCTTTTGCTTGTCATGTTTACCATGAGTAGTTAGATTTTATCATGACTTGCTAAGACATTACCACCATCACATCTAATGTCTAGTTGTAACACCCCGCTCCCCGAATACGTACTTAGTTGCGTATTCATATATTCTGATCGTATTTTTTTGATTTACTTCCTATATTCATTGTATTATGAATTATGTATGTGATCGTTTTGCCGTGGATTCAGATTCGTGAACTCGGAGTCAGCCCTAGTCTGAGCCGGGGGACCGATCCTATTGCTTGATTTGGACTTTCTGGTATTCTAATTTGACCGATTTCAGTTTTAAATATAGTTTTCTAGTATTTTAGATTTTTTATGATTTTCTGAAATTTTTCTGAATTAAATTGGAATTCTTCAAAACCGGTGTCGACCAGTGCCGCTGTTTGATTCTCAGATTTTTAATTTACAAACGGAGTTAAAATTCTAAAAATGGCTTTCTCATAACTTCTTAAAATTACATTTTCTATCTAAATACTTTTTCTGAGAATTTTTTAAATTTATCAAAATTCCCCTGGATTTGGTGTCGGCCGTTATTTTTGACCTGCGTATATACGTCGCAGTAACGTCTCTGTACCCGCCGGATCGGGGCGTTACAGGGTGGTATCAGAGCTTAGGCTCTCACATCCTCAGTACAACCAGTCAGCAAATTAATGGTAAAGAAATTTGCAATTGGAATGCATGAGTCATGTTTATACAATCCAAGTACAAGTACAGAGTTATCCATTCTCTCTTGATAATCTTATCCTTGAATTCTGAAGTTCTCCCATCCTTCATATTTCAGTTTCTCGTTATTCTTAGACCAACTCGAACATGAAAAGACGGGGAATCATAACGGTTCTGGTTCTTCTTAGAGTGGTCCTAATGGAGGAAGTGTTGATTTGAGATGATTTCTGCAAAATATGATGAAAAACTAACAATAACAGACGACGATCCTGCACCAAAGACTATTGGTTACACTCCAGGTACAGAAGCCAAGCAGTATGTCGGATCTCAAGGAATTACAGCCGGCAATCTTTTCAGGGGTGGAGGAGCCCTGGATGCATAGCAGTGGCTGATAGACATGACGGATCTTCTGAAGGCAAGTCGGATCCCTAACGAGAACCAAGCGAAAGTGACCAAGATTCAGTTAAAAGATATGGCCAGGACGTGGTGGTTGGTAGAAGCAGCGAGACTGGAAAAGCCCATCACTTGGGACCAGTTCTCGAAAGATTTCTATGAGAAGATTCTTCTCTGTAATAGCTCAGAAAGAAATGATAGAATGACTTATCAAATTGTAGTAAGGAGATTGAATTGTAAATAAGTACACTGCAAAATTCCTAAGGCATAGTCAATTGATGTCTTGCATGGTGGCCGATAAGGAGAATCGAGCAAGCAATATTTTAGTGAGACCTGAAGATGAGGATCAAGATGTTCTTATTCCCAAGCAGCCCAAGAACTATTCTCAAGTTTTTTGCCATCACTCGGGAAGTAGAATGGACCTGGAGAATAAAGATCAGGATGAGATGCAGATGAAGTTGGCGAAAAGACCCTCTCAGTTGATGGAAGTTGAAGACTTAGACAGGCCACTGGATGCCCCACTAGCTAAGCCATCCCTCCAACCTTGCCCTCAACACATGATATGTGGGTATTGTCTGAAGCCGGGGACCTACAACACAGCCTCCAGAAAGATTATGAATTATGTCATATACGGGTCAAAGATTAGTTGAAAAGTGATTGTCCATTCAATGAAACGGAGAACATTACACCGATCAGATCAACCTATCCAGTATCACCATTGGAAGAGAAATCAAGGACCAACTGGCAGAATAAACTCACTTCATCCCCCAACATCAAGCATAAGTCAGGTACAAAAGAGATCAAGAACTAAAGCACATGGTAGAAGGAGGCAAACATATAATCTGACTGAAGAGGAAGTCAGGATGCTCAATATGATGGAGTGAGAATAGAAAAGGATGCTAAATACCTGAAAAAGGAACCCTGAAGATACTGACCGTAACCATTGTCCCCATTTTTAGCATGTCTGGGAGTTGGTAAATTCTCTATATCATATCATTCTCATTGCACTATCATCACCAATTTTAGTCTGTTCGTGTCTCCCTCCCTATTTCATGATTCTTATCTCTTTTATTTTTACTATTCTGATTTTCGTAATCTTTATGCCAACTTAAGATATGCATAGACTAGTGAGGTAACAGCAGGGCAAATGTGGTTCGTGCTCATTATGTTCTGGCATTCCTCGACTCTGGTACATCACATTGTCTTTTATTAGACAGATCTTCGGTCTCACATTATATTCTTGTATTTATGGATATATCATGGGAGACCAGTGCATCAAGTGGAGTAGTCATCGCTTATATAAGCAGGTAGACTGTATCATTACATGAGGAGTGTCAGTATATAACAGTATTTCAGAATCAGGACTTCTGGCAGACAGAGTTATGGTATTTTCCATTTTTATTACTCCAATAGCGATCATCATTTCTTCAACTATGTTCATGGGACTCGGGTATTCTCAGAGCTGATTTGCAGTCAGGTTATTATTTAGAAGACAGCATTTGTGACTCGTTTCTGTTATTATGATTTTTTGATCGTGTTCTCAAAGCCACTAACTTCTGGCAGCCTTTATTGATTTGGTGGACCATAGGCTCTGCTAGCTCGCCAGGTGAGGGTCGTGCTCTAGTCACCCATGGACCTAACCAGATGTGGGCTTCGCTGCACCTTGGTGCTTAGCATTTAGCATTGTGTTACGCGCTGGCTTCGCCGCATGAGCTTCGCCATATGCGAGCCTCGCAGAGCGTTAGCTTCGCTACACCCTAATGCTTAGCACCTGAGCTGTGCTACGCGATGGCCTCATCTAGGCTTGGCCTCTTCCATGGCTACTCCCTTCAGTGCTTAGCACTCTAGCCTATTCCTCGGATTTCTTCCGCGTAGCGTGTTTTCATGAAACCGCTGAATATGGTTTATCGCTGTACCTGAGCTATTGCCACGATCCTTGTCAATAATCCATTCGACAAATCTTGCAGGGCTCAGATATCTTCTACATGTTTCATCTGCAGTCGGGTTACCATTCAGAAGTCAGTATTCAGAATTCTTCACAGTTATTCTATATTCTTGGTTACGTCTTTCAAAGTTAGCAACGCCCAGTACACAGAAATTCTTAATTATTGGTCTTCTTGATACATACTCAGTATTATCAGAGTTTTCTTTATCTTGGGTATTCTGGTTTATGCTTGGGGAATTAGTATGTATGCAGCACATTGCAGATTCTTTATCAAAGACAACATCATGCCATGCAAGGTTCATATTATATTATGGATTTCAGTATTATAGATTTCTATGGATTTCATCAGCTTGGGTTCGTAGTCTAAAAGAAGTATTATTGATTATCTCACCAATTCAGCTCACTTTATATTATTCAGAATGGGTTAGTCTTTTGAAGTTCTGACAATGTTCTTTTACAAGCAGACATCAGATCAGTATTATTATGCCACCGTCAGAGGATGTATATATACGGCAGAAGGGCAGAGATGTCTCAGTCCTGAGTTTATCGTTCAGTCGATTAGGGAGAACAGCTCACAGTTATTCATATCTTGATTGGCATAATCCTCATTCCTATCTTTTTTGTGTTCATTTTACCCCTTATCGAAATTGCGAGGACGCAATTTTTTGTAAGGTGGATGAAATGTAACACCCCGCTCCCCGAATACGTACTTAGTTGCGTATTCATATTTTTTTATCGTATTTTTTTGATTTACTTCGTATATTCGTTGTATTATGAATTATTTATGTGATCGTTTTACCGTGGATTTAGATTCGTGAACTCGGAGTCAGCCCTAGTCTGAATCGGGGGACCAATCTTAGAGTGTTACTCGATTTGGACTTTCTGATATTCTGATTTGACCGATTTTAGTTTCAAATATTATTTTCTAATATTTAGATTTTTTATGATTTTCTAAAATTTTCCTGAATTAAATTGGAATCTTCAAAACCAGTGTCGACTAGTGCCGCTGTTCGATTCTCGGATTTTTAATTTACAAACGGAGTTGAAATTCTAAAAACGTCTTTCCCATAACTTCTTAAAATTATATTTTCTATCTAAATACTTTTTTCGAGAATTTTCTAAATTTATCAAAATTCCCCTGGATTTGGTGTCGCCCGGTATCACTGATTGATTCTAGGAATTTTAGTTTACAATTAGAATTAAATTTCTAGATTCCGCTTTCATATTTCTTCTTAAAATTATATTTTCTCCTTTCAGGCATTTTCTGAGATTTTTCAGATTTTATCAAAATCCGGCCGACCCGGTATAGACCGGTATTGACGGTTGACTTCAGGATTTTTATTTTAAAAATGGGATTGAATTTCTAAAAATTAATTTCACTAAAAATCTTTAAATAATATTTATTATTTTTGAGAAATTTTGGAAAGCTTTCCAAACTACTTTATTTTTTGGACTTTTCCGAAGTTTTCGGTGTTTTCCCAGATACCAGAATTTTATCCAGATATTTTACTTTTCTCCTTTTTCCATTTCTCTCTCCTCGCCAGACGCGGGGCTCACCAAACCTGGATTCAATCTTTAAATGTAGAGATCCTCTCCATTCTGCATTTAATGCTTATGTCCTGTAAAATTAGTTCTGAATCTTGTCATCATGACTTTTTGTCTTTTCTGCTAAATGCAATCTCGCGTTTTCCTTCTGGATGCAGATCTCATTTCCGCGTCCCAGACGCGGCTCTCACTTAAATGAGACATGGATCTCTTTTTCAAAAGAGACGCAACTCTTTTAGTGGTTGATGGCAAATTTGTAATATCTCCTAATTCCCTTACATAAACACCTCCTCCTTTCTCTCTCTTTCATTATTATTTTTCCTCCTTCTTTCCTCCAATAGAGAATGAACCAGCAGCCCAAGCTAGCTGCCGTGCCATCCTTGGCCGGCCATTCTCCACCATTCCACCCTTCAACTCCACCACCACCTCCACCAACTCCTCCACCAACTCCTCCACCATTCTCTCCTTCATTTGCTCCTCCATTCCAACAACAACAACTACTACTTCACCACCTTTTTCTTCCTCTTTTCTCCACCATGAACCCATTAACCTCCAAAGCTTCACCACCATTTCCACCACCACCTACACCACCTTGGTCACCACTAACTACGCCATCTTCCTCTCCTCGTCGTACTCTTTCCAACAAGCTATTGCTTCGCTCTCCGAAATCCCTTTTGCAAAACTCTAATTTTTCATTTTTGACTACACTTGCACCTACAATTTGCTTGGGTTTAGGCTTAGGCTACCGGATTCCGGCCACCTCCGGCCGCCGCCGGCGACCACCGGTCATGGCCGGCTACCATCCCCCTTCCCTTCTCCTTTCTTTTCCTTCCTTCTTTCTTTTCTTTCCTTCTTTCTTTCTTTCTTTCCTTTTTCCTTTCTTTTCCTTTCTCTTTCCTTCTCTGTTTTCCTCCCAAACCTGCGTCCCACTCTCACTCTTTCCTTGCGTCTCTCTCACTTCTCCCTGTCTCCCTTTTTCTCTCTGAAAATTGCTGACGCAGATCTCACCCCCGCGTCCAAGCAATTCCTTAACACGAATCTTCGCGTTCTTGACATTTGTATAACGCGGCCTTCGCATTCTTGTATCGATGCAACGCGGAGCCCATGCCTGCGTCTGTGTCCTTCTCGTGTCAACACGATGCGGAGCTCATGCCCGCGTCTGTGTTCTTCTCGTGTTAATGCGACGCGGTGTTATAACTTAAACGCGGGTCTCGAACCTCGCGTTTGTGGTATCTACTCGATGCGACTCCCGCGTCTGCGATCCCTCACTCTCAAACCCGCGTCCCCCTATACATACTCTCTCTCCTTGTATACTCTCTCCCTCCATGGACTTCTCTCTAGCTCTCACTTTCTCTCTCCTCTCTCTCATTCTCTTTCTCTCTGTTGATTTTCTCCTCTCTCTATCACTTTCTCTTTAACGCGTTGACGTGTTGATTTTCTAGATTCTGGAGATCAGGGATTCACTATGTTTTCTGAAGACTTAAACGAGTGTTCTCGCTTTCCTCTTGACTTTCCCACTTCGTTGGATCGACTTGGTTGTCTTATGTATTTGTGTCTAGAACTAACACCTTCTTTGCAAGTACCGTAACCACTGGGTACAACATTTGAGGTTTAAAGTCCTCTGGACTTTCTCTATATGCTACGCCTGGTAGACGGACCTAGCGTCAACACTTTACCGCTTACTCCATTCGAGTATAGTTACCCTGTGAGCATGGCTTCCTTGTGAGCGGTAGTATGGCGTTCATACGCTTGCTGCGACACGTGTGTCTGGCTACGCTACGAGCGGTAACCACGCCGAGCGTGATAGCATTTAGTGTTGTACATTAGCTTCGCTCCAGCTTGCTCAGCTCTGCTTGATTGTGCTCTGCTATTATTTTATCACTTGTCAAGTACATGCTTGGTATATTAACACTTGACATGCTAATATTTGACACCTATCTGTATCACTTGACAACTGATGTGTCATCACCTGACACCCGAATTGCTACTTAGCACTTGCTTCTTGCTATGACATTACTTATCACTTGCCTCCTGACATATTAATACTTGACCTGTGATTATCACATTTACGGGAATACTATACTTGTTGTCCTGTATTATATATACAGTAACCTAAATCTATATACTCATGTACTCTTGAATTCATGATCATGTCTTGTACCTGCTATTCCCGTAAAATTGATAACTACACAATAAATCATAAAAAGGAACAACTTGCATCGGGTCGGGGGAAACTTGCGGCTATCAATATATGTTCGTGTTTACAGTGGCACTAGGTATGTTATGCAACTAAAACTTCCAGTCTAACCTGTGGGCCTCCAGGCGACGAGGGGAGTGCTAGCTCCCTCCTTCTTGGTACCATCTTGATAAGGGCATTCTATAAGACTCTCCTGTACGCCTTGCGGCTGGTTCCGAGCACTAGTAACGGAACGTCCTGGACCGTGGTCCCGGGCATGCATGGAACCCACTGTAAACATTGTTCGTTGATACCCCCATTGGTTTCTAATAACAACCTTCCTTTACTCAGATGTGGATATATGTGCGCTGGGACGCTAATTCACATATCTAGACATCAGGGTAAGATGAGTAATAATAATAATAAAAGATACTAGCTATGAATCTGTAGTATGCCTTACCATGTTTGCTTGTATCAGATTTTACTTCAGATTTCTGGTTTTATGATCATTATACTATACCTGTTCATATCCTGTCTTTCTATTTGTATTATATTCTACCCGTCTCCTGCTCTTATCTGATCATACTTTGAGTCTTCCCTGCTTGATATCACATATGCTGTATATCTACTTGCTCCTGCATGCTTGTGCCTACGACACGATTTTCATGTTTATGATCCAGATTTATCGATACACGTGTGCTTATCTATGCTCGCCATCTGGCTTTCGCATCACCACTCGCCGGGGAGTTCTGACTCATCTGGATCCTCATGTCCAGCTTTTGGAGCTTGGAATGTGTGGATTCTCCCAGTTGCTGATCAGAGTGGCGCAGGATAGTGTGGATCTCCAGCAGACCGTCCAGAACCCCATCCTTCCAGTTCCCCCTATTCGGCTATAGAGTTCTTCTGCTATGACCCTGAGCCACCTTTCGTACTGTTCATACTTGTACCATCCTTTGTATTCTCGCAATTATGCCATATTGGTGTGTAATTTTTTATAATATTTGTCACATCTGGTGATAACCTTGTAATTGTACTCATATGTTGGAATGTATATTACACCACGTGCTTCCGTGCTCTGATTCTTACCTGTATTGATGCTTAGCGTATATACGTGAGGGTATTTCTGACCTGCATATATACGTCGCAGTAACGTCTCCGTACCCGCTGGATCGGAGCGTTACACTAGTAGATAACTAGATTATATCATATGCATGCCTATTCCAATTTTTATTCTTGAAGACATATTAGGATAATCAACTAGGTCAAATATTTGCAAATACTTCTTAACTGTTTTTCTTAATCTATGCTTGATGAAAATCTTGATATTTTAATTTTAAACATGATCAGTGTTATTTCAAATAGGGTTGAGATTTGCTAAATACTTTCTAATGATTTTTCTTACTTTATAATTGATTGACAACCTTGATATTATAATGTTAAAACTTGGATGGTATTATTTCAAATCTAACCTAGTTTTTATCCTACGTATCTTGCTTGGTTTTGTGATAGAATATCATGTTTAGGATTTGAAGTGAAGTAATTATCTATCTAGCATTAGCATGTATGATGGTTGATTATTATTAAGCTGTGAAACTTTCTTTTAGTTTGATTCTTTATCCACATACAATCAATCCCCTCTTTTCCATGTTCTTTAAACAGAGAAGATAATAAGAAGAAAATATTACCGAAGAGCTTTCATCGCATCTCTCCCTGAGGTTTGACCCATTTAGCTCTTGCTACAGTGGTTAAATTGTAAAGATTCGGAGTTTAAACCAATCACATATACTCTTTATATCTCAGTACTCTGTTTTGTGCAATCAACTGTAGGTCTCTCACCCCTTATACAAACACCTGCTAAAGCATAATGGATAACAGAAGTCATGTGCCGGGCCTAACCTTATATCCAGTTAGAGGAGGCTATGAAGAGTTCAGTCAACCATTCTCTTAAATGCAATAATGATGGGGGTGTTTGGTTGCAATGAAGTGAGCGAAAGTAAGGAAATGGGGAAGTATAATTGCTCACTTCCCTATCTATCCAAACACCAGAAAAGGAAAATAAGAAAACCCTTTTCCTTTTCTCTTTTCTCTTTTACACAATCATTTCCTCACTTTTAGAGTGCTACAGTTAATTTTGTGGTCATATAAATCTCATTTGTAATAAGTTGTAGCACAAAACAGTTAATTTTTTGATCATGTAAATCTCACTTGCATTCTAACTACAGTCCATTTTTTATTTTTCTTAATTAATTTTTATTTTAATATTATCTTGCGGTCAACTTTGTGGTCAACTTTTCTGCTTCCACTTCTGCATTACCATCCAAACACAAGAATAGACATAACATTTTTTAAGTCACACTTTCTAACAACTTCCAAAACCAGAAAACTTACTAACCAATTCTCAAGTTCCAAAGGGAACTATTGTCACTTCCTCACTTCTTCACTTCCTTACTTCTACCCTTAACCAAATAGGCCCGATGGAGAGAAGATGAACTTGCAACGCGAGACTCTGACCCATGCCAGCAACCATAATCGGGGACAACCCGCTTTAAAGAAGCAAGCGTTCCTGATTCTCTTCGAATCCACTATGAGCCTTCAGAGTGGAACAACACTTCACCTTGCTGAGGCTCCCAATCATCAAGGTCTTCAGTGCCATCAAAGACCAACCATTAAGACGCCCGAAGCCGATCCAACACAGTCTTGTACTTCTCAGAGCAAAAGATTATTATTCTTACCATGACAGCAAGGACACAAGACCGCTTACTACAGAACCTCCGTGATATTTGAAAAAACTTAACTGCTAAGGCTTCCTCAATGAGTACATTCTTATCCCGGGACAACCTATGACGTAGGACAGCCAAGCGCTCCATCTCATATCTAGTTGTGCATGCAATCACTTAGTACAAAGTGATTGAGTGACTCGATTCCTCCTACAAGACAGAGAAGCTCTCAACCAATAACACCCCTTTTAAGCCTGTGTATTTTATTTTAAATCATGAAATAAAAATACATTTTTGCTCCTAACCATTTCTGTGCACCTCGCTGATGGGAGTGTCCTCCATCAGATCCCTGATACTTGTACTTTTTGTATAGGAGTGTCCCCCACTCAGAGACAGTAATGCAAGCACTAGCCTATGGGCTCCTTCTTGATTAGCCTATGATTGTCGAAAAAGCAGAGTTTAATAAAAAATAAATATGACAATATGACAACAAATATGCAAAATTGATATGTAATCACACCCCACACCTATATTTTGATCGTCCCCGATCAAAACTAAAAAGAAAAAATAATCTAACCTAACTCACTTTCGTAGGAATCAGATTGCACTTAGCTTGTGCAACAAGCCGCTAAGCTTCTAGGTTATCCCTAGAGTATGAGTTTTATTTCGTGAGAATTTTCAGTTATTGCACCCACAAAATTCAGTGAAAGAACTAATAGATAAGAAAACACTAAGATAAAAAGGATAACCAAAATTAAGGATAACTGGAAAAAAAATATATAAAAAAAAGAAATATAAAAGAGTTTTTTTTTTTTTTTACAACAAGTAGTCACTAAAAATTAAATTCATAAGTTTCCAACAAGTTTAAGCATAATCAAGTTCAATCATAAAATCAAGAAATCTAATTATCTTTTCTTAGAGATTCAATATTTCCACCCCAATTCTTCCAAAATCTTCCAATCCTATGCATCTTTGTGTAAGTGAAAATAGTCTTAGCTTGGGAATATTTGATTCAAATTCACATTATACGCGCGCGCGCGCGCACACACACACACAAAAATTTTTTTTTTAGAAGGTCGAAGAATTACCACTTCGTTGCCCTTTAAGCACTTCTCTTTTTTTTAATATGTATAACTTATCTAATTTTTTTTATGTAAATATCAAGATTTCTTGAGGCCCTATTACCTAACTAATTAATTATTAGATGTGCTAATACATATATTATATTTAGATTTATTTCAATCTTATCTAATTACCTTTCGCGTAATACCAAGGCTTGTTTAGGCCAAAGCACATAGTTAATTAATAATTAGATTTTTTTTTTATTTTTCATATATATATATATATATATATATATATATATATATATATATATATATTTATACTATATATTCAAAACAAGTTAAGCTTTCATCATCATCCTAAGCATAAAACTATGTGTACGTGTATATATGATGCATAATCATGTCAATAAATTCTAGATGATGTTTATTTTTCAATTTTTTCTGTAAGTAAAAAATTGTAGATTCTTTCAAATTAATCTTGCCATCAAAATTTTGAACTTTGTTGCATTCTTAATTCTTTAAAATCTAGCTATATTTTTTGGAAAATAAATGTTTTACACCAAGAAAAACCTATATTAGTAACTATGTTAGTATGTTAATGAATCCTCTCCCACACCTATCTCATGCATTATCCCCAATATATGAATGAAATGCAAGAATGAATGAAAGAAACGAGAGGTAAGAAAAAACGTTACCTCAAGGTGGTGATTGAATTAGTGCAAGCGTTGCTACCCAATCTAAATCATGTGGTAGCTCGTGAAACCCATTTTGACCTCTTTTCTATTTATATTGTTATTACCCCCAATATGAATAGGATCATGCAAAATTCTAACATGAAATTTATCCCGATTATATGACCAATCTTGATAAACCATCTTATGATTACATTGTTGAACACCTTGATCCAAGAGAGGAATGTGATATTGTAAACGGTTGATTTGGACTCGAGAATGTAGGATTCAGTAACTAATACGGACTCATGGAATTGAATTAAATCAAGTGTAGGTTCTAAAAGCGGGTATGTTTCAAGAGTTGGATTCAAATCCAAAAGCAAAGGTTCACATTCATTTCCTCACAATGTAAAGTGACTTTTCAAAATTGGTGGTTCATGTTCAAGATATATGGGTACGGGAATCAATATTGGCTCGAGATTGTTGTCCAAATCAGATGAGGATTTCGGAGTCAACATAGATTTGAAATTTAGAACTAAATGACAAAATTGAAGATCAGGGTCACATTCTTGTTCAAGTTCAATCTCATTGAAGTAAAAACTTGTCAATTTGTCAAGGGATTGGGATTGATCAAGTTCAAATTTTTGTGGTGAAATTGAATCTTGTTAGAGTTTCCAAGATATTACGACTCTTGTCTTGGCCCAAAGGTTACAATCTCTGTGTTATGTGTTTTGATGGTAACAAACCATATAAAAGCTATTTGGTACTAATAGAAGTTTAAGAATGAATTTCAGGTTGGTACAGGTATGGATGGTTCAAGTATGAGATATTAGGCTCTAACTCAATCACTGCTCAACATCAAGTTTCAGAGACGCCTACTTGTGACTCATCTTGTAGATAGTTTTTTGCTAAAGATTAGTATATATGTTTGAAGCTCAAATACACACACACTAAAATGCATGTTTTCAAAAGTATGACTTTGGTTCTCAAATTTTCTAAAATATTTTTTACCAGGTTTAGATCTTATACCTAGTAGCTATGTATGTTTCCTATCTTCCAAAAATCCAAACAAAAATATTTCAAAATTTTATTTATCTTCAAAAAGAGTTTCAAATCTATTTTGGCCAGGGTCGGTCGATAGGGCAGTCGACCGTGCCTATTGCAGGCCAGAACGGTCGACCGCACGGTCAACCAGCGTTCTGACAATTAGGGGTGCATGTTGTGCACGTTCCTGTTCGACCGGGCGATCGACCGGTCCCTGTTGCGGTCGACTGGACAGTCGACCGACTGTAAGTAGGTTAGCCTCGGTTTGACACGATCGACCGATCGGTCGACCGGAAAGAACTAACAGTCATATTTTTGAATAGTCCGGTCGACCGGCCGGTCGACGTGGGTCTGCTGTTTTGACAGAAAACAACTAGTTTTTGAAATCTGTTTTAAAATGTGTTTTGATTTTAAAAACGTGGCTTAATGTATAGGAGGGTCAATTTCTACCTCTTTTATGCTGGTAAAACTATTTTATGTTTACTCTTCCTAAAACCTATATAAAGGGGTCATTAGGGTAGAGGTTTTTACAACAACAATTTGAAAGATTCAAAGTTTTATGCTTATTTGAGATAAAGTTTTTTGCTTCAGTTTTTGTACTTTTATTCTCTAAAATTCTCTTCAAGTTTTGATTATGAAAATCTCTCTTCTATTTTTAAATTTCACTTACAAAATCTTGAGCTTCAATCTTATATATTATTCTCTCGGGTTTTGTAAAGAAGTATTTTCAAGAGAGAGTTTGTGGTCTTTTGATCACCAAGTGCTTATTGTATTATTGCTACGCTACCTCTAGACTAGAGGAGTGTGTTGGAGAATTGTGTACTCCATAGTGATTGTAATTTCTTTAGTGAAAAGTTCTAGTGGATTGGAAATCCTTCACGGTGGTGAAGGCAGGGACATAGAGCAGTGGCTCAACCTCGAAACAAATCTCTTTATTTGCAATTAATTTACTTGTTTATCTTATCTACTTTATATTCATTTATTTATTATAGATCTATACTCTTACAATAAGATTACATTGAGCACCTCAAACTCTTATCTAGAGGAATCATGAGGAAGAAGTTCAGAACCCTTCACGGGGTATATGGCTTCTAATCTTTCTTTGAGTGATTATTTGCATCATCTCATTTTATTTTGCATTGAATATTGATTTGATTGGCCTTACACCTATTCACCCCTCCTCTAGTTTTAATTTCATCTTGGGTCTTATCAATATGGCTAGAAGTGTCAGAGATGGTCAAAATTGGGTAGGGAGAGTTTTCTCATTCCTAGCATTCACTGTGTTGATCAATAATTCATTATTGCTTCTAACCTTTTGAGGGCATGATTGTTTGCTTGAATAAAGTCTTTCATACTTTTTCCAAAGTCACTTGGTTATTCTTGTTGTGGTGGAACTTAGAAAATAGAGTAAAGATCATGGATTTGAGAATTTTGTTAGGGTATTGAATTCGTCATATTTTGGAACTTTCGTTCATACTCTTCCAAGGCTTCCATACCCTTTTCAAACTCAGTTTTTTCTTTAAATGGTTGTTCTTGATAAAGAGTATATGAAGTTGAATGTTGGAAAGGTGATTGACCATATGACTCGGGTAGTTGTATCCCCATTGACTCTGTGAAGAATAGAGATGATTATTTCAATTTTGTTCATAATATTGAGATTGGGGATAATGTTGAATCGAGTAAAATCAATCTGGCTATTCGTTGGTTAATGTTATGCCATACTGGGCTATCTGAGTCAAAAGAGGTTGGGGTAAAGTATGGATTTGCATTTGCATAGAAAAAATTATCATAATGATCCATATCACACAAAAAGAAAAATCAATACAAGCAAACAAAATTATAAAATACAATCTAGACTAATTAGGGTAGACTTAGGCCTAGATGACTCCTAACTGACTGACTATCCACTGGAGGTATATTGCAGCAATCTGACTATGAGTTAATCGACAACATCGGTGGCAAGATCAGTGGGAAGTATCTGTGCTAAAGCAATGGGCCTAATTATGCCAAACCACTGTTCTTTGAGGTTTCACCCTTTAATCTCTAACGTTAATTACCAATTTGACTAGAGTCAAACTCTAACAACTTCCTCCCTAGGTCAATCTCCTATTGAGTCCGAGATGTCCTTGGGGCCAACGTCTACTCGGATTTTTAGTTATGGTTGATTAATGAGTGAGGAGATGATTTGTGAGCAATGAAAGGGTAATGACTTCCCCACCTTCTGTTATTTAACGGGTTATGCCCTTAATTTTTTTTAGTGTGATGTGTGCAAATAAATCGACAAGTAACACTCAAAGTAATTATAAATTATTCAAGAATATTTCTTAATCTAGATGCAATGCAAATGTACCTTATCTCCAGCACTCTTCAATAGTAATTAAAAAGAAACAGAACTAAACAAATGCCTAGGATGCAATGTCTAACCACGTTTTAAGCATTTACAAGTACGAGTTACTGTTGAATTAAAAACAATGTGAGATATAATATAACAAGATAAATGACAGCAACAGATGGCTTAAATTGTAATTCTGAAGCAACCTGCAAAAGCTGGGGTTCTCGGCCTCTGGGTTTACCACACAAGCATGACAAGAGTCGTGGTTGCATGAAAGTGTTAGGGGATATATGCCCCTACTTTTTTGAGCAAGGAGCTACAGATCCTCAAAGGCTTCTGCAATAATTTTTCCTATAAATATTTACCTTACACAAAAATAGAGAAGAAAATTAACCACTTAATAAATAAAAGAAATATTGTTTTCTTCATTGCAACGGTGCCAAAATTTGATTGTCAAAAAGCAGAGTTTCATAAAAGATAAATATGAAAATGTGACAATAAATATGCAAAATTGATATGTAATCAGCCTAAGAACAGTCAAACCCTCCGTTGTGGGAGTGTCTCCCGCTAGGAGTCCCTGCCTAGCTGATGGCAGTGTCCCCAACAGGATCCTTGATGCTTGTTCATCTCGATGTGGGAGTATCCCCACTCAGAGGCGACAAAGCAAGCACCAGTTACAAGCTCCCTCTCGATTAGCCCATGTGGGAGTGCCCCCTTCGGAGTCCCTACTCTGCTGTAGGGATTCCCCCTCTTAGAGCCCTCCCAAGTTTGAAGATATTGTGATGGATTACCCCCACTCGGCGACAACATCTCAAGCTCACAGACATTCCATAACCAATCGACCGTACCAGAGATAGAGATCGAGCGCTCCAGAGAGGTATGACTGTATCAGATCCAAAGGACAATGATAAATGCAAACTTGGTAAGATCCAAAGATGAACTACCATTATTCCAAAGATATTCATTACGTTTATTGCACTATATCTAACAAAAGTAATACAAGACATTATGTTACATCCTTGTGCTTGCATCTCCCCCCCCCCCCCCCCCCCCGCTAATGGGAGTATCCCCCATCAGAATCTCAAATGCTTGTATGTTCCGTTGTAGGAGTGTCCCCCACTTAGAGACGGTAATGCAAGCACCGGCCTATGAGCCCTCTCTCGATTAGTCCACAGAAGGTCAAAAACCTCTGTTGTGGGAGTGTCCCCCACTTAGAGTCCCTACTCTGCCGCAAAGATTCTCCTCTCTCAGAGCCCTCCAAATTTTGTAAGTACCACTGATGGGATTAGGCCCACTCGAAAACAATATCGCAAACTCACCAACACCCTGATGCCAATTGACCATACCAAAGATATAGACCATCACTACGAAGAGGCATGGTCTTATCAATTTCAAAAATCAATGGTAAAACAAACCAGGTAAGGTCTAGACATAACCATTTTAATTCCAAATATATTTTCATTCTAAATACCATTCCATTATTTATATTTGGTTACAACTGACAAGTGTAATACAAAAATTCTTTTACAACTCTATGTTTACATTTTTGAAGAAATACAGTAGATTCGGATCCAAACTCCCGTCCTTCCACCATTAACAGTTCCTTGGTTATGAAAAGAGATTTTTTCATCAGAAGCAGTTGTTTGTCTTCATCCCCCTGAAGAAGCAATCCTATGCCCCTGCCTTTGTGTCCTACCAAGGAAGCAAAATGAGGTCATCCAAGGAGCCCCTCAGGGGGGCATGACAACACCCATGACACCAGACAGAGTCCAGCAAGACACGCAAGAAGGTGATGGCATCATATCCCCTCTGAGGTGTCTGTGGGAGAGCTTCAGACTCCAAAAAGAGGAGTGGTTCGTCAGCGCATCCAGCTGGTGAGCTCCCCCTCCTTCTTTATCGTAAAAGCAGAAGATAACCATCACTATTAAACCATAAAACCCTACAATTCCAATCATAACCATGCCAGGATTCGAAGAGACGCATGATGCAACTTTTAAGAAATCCAGCCGACTGTTATGACGACTAGCAGCCTGCTGTACAATCTCCAATTAATTCCAAAAGATTTGCAATGATCCAAAAAGATTCATTTTATGCTCCTCATCCAAAAGCGCCAAAGTGAGTTTAAGGTATTGAGATTTTCTCCAATCCACTTCGCTCCCCTGACTTCCCTTCCGCAGGCTCCGGCAAGTGGGAAAATGAGGGTGTAACACTCCACTCCCGGAATACGTACATAGTTGCGTATTCTAATTTTTTGATCATATTTTTCAATTTGCTTCCTATAATTATTTTTTTTATGAATATTTATGCGATCGTTTTGCATTGATCCAGATTCGTGGACTTAGAGTCAGCCCTAGTCTGAACCAGGGACCCAATCCTAGTGTATTGCTCGATTTTATCTTTTTGGTAGTTAGATTTGACTGATTTCAGTTTCAAATATTATTTTCTAATATTGTAGATTTTCTATATTTTTTTGGAATTTTTGTGAATTAAATTATAAATCTTCAAAACCGATGTCGACCAGTGCCGCTGATCGATTCTCAGATTTTTAATTTATAAAGGAGTTGAATTTCTAGAAACAACTTTCATATTATTTCTTAAAATCACATTTTCTATCAAAATACATTTTTTGAAATTTTTCTGAATTTATTAAAATTCCACCGGATTTGGTATCGCCAGTATCGCTGGTTGATTCCAGGAATTTTAGTTTATAATCAGAGTTGAATTTCTAAATTTTACTTTCACATTACTGCCTAGGATCATATTTCCTCTTTTAATGCATTTTTTGAGATTTTTCAGAATTTATCAAAATCTGGCCGAACCGGTATAGACCGGTATCGACAGTTAACTCCAGGATTTTTAATTTAAAAACGAAATTTTATTTCTAAAAACTGATTTCTTAGGATGCTATTTTCTACCTCTGGGTATTTTTGGAGATTTTTCGGGATCAATTGATATTTCCCGACATCATTAAAATATTATTATTTTTGGAATCTTTTCATTTCTTTCTTTCTTTCTTTTCTTTTCTTTTTCCCGATCACTTCACCTACATCACTCACTCCCCCTATGGGCCCGGTCACATCCCCCTCCCATCACTCCCTTTCTTTTCCTTTTCTTTTTCTTTTCTTTTCCCTTTTTCCTTTTCTTCTTTTCTCTTCTTTTTCTCTCTTCTCCTCCTCTGGCGCCGATGTAGACCCCTCCCCTCCTTCTCTCAAAATTCTCTCCCTCTCTCCCACTAACTGTTACGCCCCGCTTCCCAAAATACGTGAAAACGGAGTCGCGATGTATACGCGAGGAAAATACCTCACACATACACGCTAAGCCTAAAGTAACATGAACAAGTTATAAAATCTACTACAATAAATCAATATCATTGTAATATGATATATAAATATCTAACACAATGATAGCAGATGAATAAAGGAAAGAAATGGTAACTAAACATGATATAGATAGATAGAATCTGGGAATAACATCAATAAAAGAGTAAGAATATGTTTGATCAAGAAAAGAGAGACTTCAGCTCCTCGTAACACATGTAATCTCTCCAAATACCTGATCAGCAATAAATGCCACAGATCTGAATATGCAAATGCCGGGAGTCAGAACTCCTAGTGAATGTGTGAGAATAAACTGGAAAGATGCACATGCATATAAATATGAATATATAATAATAGTATAAGCTGAAATAAGAAACGACATTAATATGTAAATAAACAGTAATGTGAATAGCACACAGTAGAGCATATGTCCAGTCAGGTATTCAATCAGATATCTATCACAATCTATATATTAGGCGGGTAGAGTCAGTCAGTACTAGAGTCAGAATCCAATCAGGTCAGGTGTAACATCAGATGTCCAACATACATACATTTATCAGGTAAAGACAATCAATTATAGTACATTATGAACAGTTTACTATTATTATGTTAGCGAACACCAATTGCCAGCTGTAATAGATGCATCCTATACTACGTCTATTACACATGTCAATCAGGATCCTAAATTATTGAAATTGATTGGTTGGAGATATTGTCCATACTTTAGTTGGGTCCCGTACATACCCGGGACAATGGCCCAAACTCCTAGCGCTGAACCAGGCCCTACCGCTAGGTAATCAGGAATATGTATAACAAGAATAAGAACAGGACGGGGTGCCAGTCACCCCACGGGAACCCTGCAGTAGAACCCTCTTTCGGCTGCGCAACCTATATCTTAGGTCCACCCAAAATACAGATGTTTTCTCCATCAATTTTCTCAAATCCCAGTATAAATTGTTTAATATCATGTCATTAGTTTATCATGATTATTTAATGTGCATGTTACTTAGACCACTGAAATAACTCGATGGGTAACAACGTTAACATGTGTAATCAGGATACCGGTATAACAGGATAAATAATGTCAGTGAACAGGATACCAGTATAATAGGACATGTAATAAGTATAACATGAGGGTGTTGTTACCACAAACAATATTTTCCTAGCAATTATGGTAACATGGACAACATAGTTATCAGGTAAATGTCATGTATAATCAATCAAATTCTTCAAGTAATTATGGTATTCAGAATAAGTAATGACCTGTTGACATGAGTAGAATAATCCGGGAAAAATATATAATCAACTCAGATCCTCAAAGTCATCGATATATCCAAGTCCCAATATATAATATATACTCATCTATATCCGACAATCATCACTATCCAATCTTAATTAAAACTATCGTACACTCTCACTTCCATTTAAACACAAGATCTAGAAATTCAAGTATCTAGTCAATTATGTATATACATGCCACCAGGTCAGGTCAGACCAATCTACGTCTACTCCTCAATCCAAGATCAACTCTAACTCAATCGAGTATACTAACAAATTCAAGTCCAATATCTCGTTCTTTTAATAAAGAATCTCTAAATAAATTAATCATCAATATCTGACCAAACTCTCACCTATTTTACCATCAATAAGAATAATCAAATCTACTGATAATGTCACTCAGATGTCAACTCAGATAACTATCATCATGAACCAGTCAAATTCAAAATCTAAATATAATTATAGTTTAAGTTACATCACCAATAGTTTCAAACCAATCAAGATAATAACTAAGGAATGGGACATCCTCAAGTTACATGAAATCTAGAAAGTCTGTGTACTCAATCTCGATATCAATAAACATTACTCAAATAATTGATCAGTGAATTTATCCAAATAAAACACAGGCAACTAATAATCCACAATCTGTATTATATGATAGATCAAAATTAAGGTAAGGTATTCTCTCTTACGATCAGAAATTCAACTATTATCGTTCTCATCTAAATATGAGTCAAGATTCCATGTAAATCTCAAGTTGAAATCTAGGTCCATATATAAATCCAAGCATCAAGATAAATCATTCTTAAGGTAACATCTTATTTAATCCATCTTTATTGTCCAAATGAATTCTCATCTGAAACATCATCAAATAAATGTCTGATAATACCTCAAATAAGTCTACAAATATGAACCAGACCAATCTCAAGATCAATCAAAATCACAGTCTAAAGTGTACCACAACTAGCCTAGAATCAAAGTAATAATCCTCCACACATGCAATGATTTGGTAAACACTCATATGAACTAACTAAATAGGATGAGCACTCACTGTAGTCTCATAAAGGAATATAGGTAATCGCACTAGTGAATAATCACATGAAATGATACAAGTAACTGACAATAATAAATAAGGAAATGATACAAGAGCAAACACTCATAAATATCATGTAACCCCCTGATCCATGAGGTACATATCAGTACTCGATACGGCGTATAAAGTTAATTTAACCTTCCTGGTAGTCTGATTGAGCCGATTTCAGTTTAAAATATATTTTCTAATATTTTAGATTTTTAGAATATTCTAAAATTTTTTGAATTATTTTAAAAAATCTCCGTAGT
The DNA here is from genome assembly GCA_038442645.1 of Agave tequilana. Lineage (NCBI taxonomy): Eukaryota > Viridiplantae > Streptophyta > Magnoliopsida > Asparagales > Asparagaceae > Agave > Agave tequilana. Next base: position 2,976 of record JAVJIF010020434.1, on the reverse strand, counting down.
CGGCGTCGACCGATACCGATAATCAGCTCTACGATTTTTAATTCACAAATAGAGTTATATTTTAGAAATTTTCTTTCACCTTATGTCTTAGAATTTTATTATCTACGTTATGATATTCTTGAGAATTTTTTTAAATTTATCAAAATCGGGCCAAACGGTGTCACCCAGTACCGGCGAAACCTTTTAGGATTTTTAACTTATAAACCAGACTGCATTTATTCAAACTGATTTCACATCATATCTCAAGATAATATTATTTATTTTACAAAATTTTGGGATTCGTTCGGGACTAGTTCAATTTTGACCCAATTAAATATTTATTAAATAATATTAATTTATTCATTTCTCTTTTCTTTCTTTCTTTCTCTCCTCCAATCATTTCCTTTCTTCTCCCTCAAGCCAGGCCACCGCCATACTCCACCGCCTCTCTCTCTCCATTAAATCCCTTCTCTCTCCTCCTTTCTATTTCAAAAAACTCTCTCTTAAAATCCTCTCTCTTCCCTCCCCCCACCTCTCCTCACTCTCTACCTCTCTCCCTCTCCCTGTACAGACCAAAAAGTGGGGATTGAATCGTCGCCAGCAGCCAGGCCAGGCCGTTGGTACCCCCGGGCCGTTGCAGGCGCCACCGTCGCGCCCCCCTGCCCGGGCGCCACCCTCTCCCCATCTTTTCTTTTCTTCTTCTTCTTCTTCTCCTTCTTCTTCGTGCTTCTCTCTCTCTCTCTCTTTCTCTCTTATCCCTTTTCGTTCTCTGCTCCCGGAGCCACCGCCCTCTTGCCGCTGGTGGCCTTTCCTCGCCGGAGGCCAGCTCAGCTTGTCGGCGGCCACGGTGGAGTGCAGCGGGAGCAGGCGCTGCTATTACTGTTGTTATTGAAAGTACACCTAGAGGGGGTGAATAGGTGTATGGCTAATCTAATGAACTAAATGCGAAAATTAAAAACTTAATTGCAATAACACTTAATTGTACAATGACAAGTGTAGCCGAATTCCCGGTGAAGGGCTCTGGACTAACTCCTCTTGATTCTCTGAATAAGAGTTGAGGCACTATATGAAGCTCTCGTGGTTAAGCACAAGTGAGGCACACACAAACAACCAAGTATATAATGGATATATGACAATATGAATGATGCAAGGCACAATAGTAAAGAGAGAGTTAGAGTCAATGGATCAAACGCAAACACCGAGATTTGTTTCGAGGTTCGAGCACCCAGCTCTACGTCCCCGCCTTCACACAGAAGGATTTCTAATCCACTAATTTGTCCACACAGGATTCCCACACAGAGAACCTCCACTGAGGATTTGGGGCAATACAACCGGGAGTACACAACTCTCTCAGCCAATTACAACCTCTCACTAGAGACAATGCACAACCAACACAAATACCACCTCACACAAGAGGGGCAGGCACTTAGCCAATACAAAATAATCACCTCACACTTGAGGATTCCAACACCAACTCCACCTCTCACTATAGGGAGCTAGACACAATCTCCATCTCTCACTAGAGGGAGCCAAATACCAATCTCTACCTCTCACTAGAGGGAGCCAACCACCTTTCCAAAATTAACCTCTACACAAGAGGGATAACACAAGTAAGGAGGGTTTATAACTAGGTGGCCTATCTCAACCACAAACAACTTCTTTCACAAAATAAAGATCCTAATAGATAGGATAGAATGATATGGCTCAAGTGTGAAAAATCAGATGTTGGAAATCAAATCACAAGGAAAAATTCTTGGGAAAATAACTTAGTATTTGATAGAAATGAAGAACAAAGCAAATATCCCAAATCTATATTTTTCTTTGATTTTTCTAACTCTTGAAAACAAATAAAGAATGATCTTTAAAACCAATAAACTTTTTTGAAAACTTGCTTTTAAAACACTAGATAATAGGTGAATTTTTGCTCTTGAAAATCTTAACCAAAACCCACTTCAAATAGGGTATAAATAGCCCCCACTTGGAATCTGCCCATTGGCAGCTTACAAGGCCAATAATGGCCTTCCGGTCAACCGGTCGGTCGACCGGCCAACGGTAAACGGTCGACCGTCAACGGTAAAAATTTTAACCGTTGAACCTTCCGGTCGACCGGCCGGTCGACTGGGCCCTGAACCAGAGAGCAACGGCTCTCTGACCGGTCGACCGCCCGGTCGACTGGGGCAACCCGAGAGTGGGTTGCCTTCAGTCGGTCGACCACTCGGTCGACCGGCCAACTGACACGGCCTTGTGCACATTCTTGTGCACGTCCAGTCGACCGCTCCGATCGACCGGCTCCTAGTCCGGTCGACCAGAACGGTCGACCGCCAGAGCCTGGCAGGGTTTTTAAGGGATTAGAAAACTAGGTTTTATTATCCTATTAAATCCCATAAAATCTCTAAAAATTCACAAAAACAAGTTCAGTATAATACTTTGATTTACAAACTTATTTGAGTAAAAATCAAACCAAGTTACAAACATTTTGAACTCTTTTTTTGTTATGAAAATTTTACTGAAAACCAATTTCGTATTTTTCAAAACTTGAATTTTTGAATTGAAAATTCGTTTTGTCCAAAACTCATCCAAATACAAAAACATGATATTGAAACAACTTGAAGCATGTTGTATATGGATATAATCCAATATATATGAAATAGATATATATCAATATTTTTGACTTTAAATTCAAAAATACATTTTGTTAAAAATACAAAAACACCAAACTCATGAAATAGACTATCAAACTAAGTTTGTTTAAATAGTTGAAGCATACATGTATATAGAACAAATCTAATATACATTAAACCACGTAAACTTGTTGATTCTATCTATTCATGAAAACTAAGATTGGTTAAACCAAAAACCGAAAAATAAAACCGAAACATGAAACGTGTGTGTGTTGTGTACTTGAGCATATCACACTATCTAATCTTTAACAAATGGATCTAAAACATAATCTAAGCTATGTACCGAAATCTTCTTGACAAACTCCCGTCTTCAAGC